>CAJNDV010031194.1:33948-50603 GCA_905221635.1 Symbiodinium sp. CCMP2456 | reverse complement strand
CAGACCCCAGACCCTAAGCCCTTAACCTTCGCAGCAAACCCTAAAACTTACATCCAAAGCCCTAAACCCAAAACCCCAAAACCCTAAAGCCCTAAACCCTAAACCCCCAAACCCCTGAACCCCTGAACCCCTAAACCCCTAAACCCCTAGATCCCTAGACCCCTAAACCTAAACCCCCAAACCCCTAAACCCTAAAGCCCCCAAAAAGGGCCCTTCCGAGCGGCTCCAAGAAATCCCCCGGGCCGCCCTCGGCGAAAGTACACACGGAGGCCAAGCCGGGCATGATGATGGCGGTACCTTCAAAGGGCTGAGGGGTTTGGGGTTTAGGGTTTAGGGTTTAGGGTTTCAGGATGATGGCGGTACCTTTAAAGGGCTTAAAGAAAGGCCGTTCCCAGGGACACCGCAGTCAAATGAAGACCCAAGGGCCCACGGGGTACCATGATGGGGGCATATAGTAAATAATAGGGATGATGGCGGTACCTTTAAATTTCTGAAGGGCTTCGTTCGGGGGTAAGGGGTTTAGGGTTTACTGGGTTTAGGGCATGATGATGGCGGTACCTTTAAAGGTTCACTGGGTACCATGATGGGGATGTATAGTAAATAATAGGGATGATGGTGGTGCCTTCAAAGGGCTGAAGGGCTTCGGGGGTAAGGTGCTTGGGGCTTTGGGAGGAAAGGGTTTAGGGTTTACTGGGTTGCTGCTAAGGAACTTAAGCTAAGTTACCATAATGGGGATATTAAAAATAGCAAATAATCGGGCTACCTGACTTTAGTAGTGTTTTAAGTTCCTGAGCCGCAACCCCAGTTTAATGGCTTATATAAACGGTTTAGGGTTTAAGGTTTAGGGTTTAGGGTTTAGGGTAATTTATATAGGGGGTATATAAGGGGCTGAAGGAGGTACGGGGTTGAGGGCTCAGGGCTCAGAGTTCTGTCAGGAAGCTTGGGGAACCCTAAACCCTAAACCCTAAACCCTAAACCCTAAACCCTAGGGGCTTCGGGTAGGGAGTTTTAGGGAGGGAGCCTGGGGGCTAAAAGAGTCTAGGGGCCTTGGGGCACCGTTTAGGGTTTCTTGTTAAGCGTGATGACTTCTACGTTTAGGGTTTAGGGTTTAGGGTTTAGGGTTTGGGGGTCGTTGAGGGTTCGGGCTAACTTAGGGTGGAAGGGTGCCGGGGTTTTTGAGGGGTGTAGGCGTTCAGGGGTTTGGAGTTTAGGGTTTCCGGGCTACGACTTAGGGACTCAGGGCTTGCATGTCAGCGGTTTGTGTAGGGTTTTGATGGTTTTGTGGGCCCTTTGAGGCTTTACAAGGCTTGATGGTGCTGCGTACAGTTCCCCATACACTATGGCGGAATGGCGGTAAGGGGCTTAAGTCCGCTTGGAGATCTTGTTCTGGCTTCAGTGTGTGCGTGTGTTCCGTGTTGCATCGCCTTCCCTCCGCAGTTCGCTGTGTTTCCGCCTGAGAATATCTCGCTCCACAGTGGTGCCAAGCATAGTTTGGGTGCAATTCGCGGTTCTGCCTCATTCCCGCCACCTCCCGTGCACTTCCGCTTCCTGAGGGCATGCTCGCACCACGGTGGCGCGCGTTTTAATTTCTAGGGCGCGAATCGCGATACCCAAAACTGTGATGTGTATCTTGGACTCATAGGGGTGGAATGGTGCATGGGGCTTACAGGGTGAAAGGTTGAGCTAGGGTTTAGGGTTCAGGGTTTATAGTTCAGGGCTTAGGGTACAGCGGGATGAGCCCAAGGCCCGAAGACCAAACCGCTAGCGATTGGAATTTGTGGAGCCCAGCGCAAGAATGGATGTCAGCTGACAAAACTGGGCAGGTTCTGGTGTCAGTACTCTTATAGGGTTTGGGGTTTAGGGTTTGCGGTTTAGGGCAAATTGGGCCCTGATACCCCTGGATCTGCACGACCAGGCAACCACCTATGAATTCCAAGATGCCAAGGATGTCCGCAAAGACGGCGAAGATCGTGACACAGGCGACAACCTGGGTCTTGTTAAGGAGCGAGTGCACAATGCCGCAACCCCTTATCGAAGCACACGAAGCCCCGCTTAGCCAGACTTGAAACTGAGTTCCTGAACAGCCCCCAGAAACCCCAAAAGCTGCAAAAAGGAAAACCCTCAACCCTAAACCTCAAACCTTCAGCCCTAAACTTCAAACCCTAAACCCTAAACCCTAAACTTCAAAGCCTAAACCCTAAACCCCAAACCCTAAACCCTAAACCCTAAACCCTAAACCCTAAACCCTAAACCCTGAACCCTAAACCCTAAACATAACCCCCCCCCTCACCCCTTCCCAGCCCAGGCCCAGCAGCAAGCTGAAAGCGCTTGTTCGTCCGCAGCCGGACCTGCGCCTCGAAA
Organism: Symbiodinium sp. CCMP2456; assembly: GCA_905221635.1. Classification (NCBI taxonomy): domain Eukaryota; class Dinophyceae; order Suessiales; family Symbiodiniaceae; genus Symbiodinium; species Symbiodinium sp. CCMP2456. The sequence goes on along the minus strand of CAJNDV010031194.1, from coordinate 48,242 downwards.
AAGGGAAGCTATAAGGGCTTAGGGCTTAGGGTTTAGGGTTTAGGGTTTAGGGTTTAGGGTTTAGGGTTTAGGGTTTAGGGTTTAGGGTTTAGGGTTTAGGGTTACGCAGAGACTCCAATATCCCTTTATTAGGGAATAGACCTTAAATCTTATTCAGGGTTCCTATTATAATTTAAGGTATATTCCTTAATTAAGGGGTTTTGGAGTCTCTGGGTATGAGGGAGCTTCCGGAAATAGGAGGGGGGTAGGATTCCTTTTAAAGGGCTCCTATCTGGGATCTATAAGGGTACTACAGGGGTTTAGGGTTTAGGGTTTAGGGAGTTGCCGAAAATAGGGGAGGACCTTAGTTTGGGGGTCCGTAGAATAAGGATCCTACTATTTAGGGTACCTTAGTTTGGGGTCATTATAATAACCCAGCTTGGTTCTAAAAAGTGCGTCCTAATTAGAAGTGTGTCTCCAGGGTTTTGGGTTATCAGGTTGTAGGTTTCGGGCCTTGAGCGTCTCGGGTTTTGGGGGCTTTGGGTGTTGGGGACTTGGGTTTTAGAGGAGAATTCTGGACCCTAAACCCTAAACCCTAAAATCAAGAAGCCCCTGGCTTGACTAAAGGGTCTACGAGGGATCCGAAGATCAATCAGATTTCCCTTTCAGATCCGCCGGTGAGAAGCATGTAATGCCGTCTGAACCTCCACAACGCCTGATAGAAACCTTGCTGTAAAATTGGCGAACTATATCCCGGTATTGTCCTCCCCCCGAAGTTTGTATTGCAGCCCCAGAGCCGAATTCAAGCTGTTGATGGCCCCATATTACCACCGGGCTGCTCTGTTTAGCATGGAATAGGTACCCCTTTGAAGGAGCTCTTAAACTCCAGTCTAAGTCATAAGGCCCCTATACTCAACCCTCATGGTATCCCTTATGGGGGTTTCCGAAAATAGGGGATCCTAAGGTAGTGCCTTAAATAGTAGGATCCTCGTAGTTTTGGGGCCCTTAAAAGTATTTATCTGCGGGGAAATTTCAAAGCTTCCCAAAGTGCCACCTGGCAAAGCTCCTTGGGCTCTTCCCGCCTCTGACCATCGCTGTAGCATCCCAGAGGGCCCCCCGGGAAGCGGCGCCACCGCCGAGGACTCGATGCCGCTCCGGCCGCAGCAACCCGGCATGGCCCCAACAGAGAGATGCGACGAACTCGGTACTTCTCTAAATCAGGGTCTCTCTTTGACTTGAGGTCCCCAAAATAGTACGGCACCCGAAAAAGATGGACCCTGAAAGGGAGAGTATCCCTTGTTCGTCCCGATATACGGACGCCATGATGTGTGGGGCCACAAGCTGCTATCCATGTAGGTGTGTCTGATTCTCAGGCTGCAGACTAAGATCTCAAAAATGATCGCGGATAATGTAGGGGCCTGCATAATTAGAATAAAGTTTTGGGGGTATATGTTACACTATCATAAGGAATCCCCAAAATAGTATGGGCCCTAAACCTAAACCCTAAACCCTAATGAATATTATTACGGCCCCCATATTTAGTCTTGAAAGAACCACCACAGATCTTCTGGAGCCTCTACTTTGGAGAACCTGCGAAGCCGAGGAGCGTGAAAGCTTCTGGAGATCTCATGTTTCCTCCTGGGGTGTAGGAGTTTAGGGGTTAGGGTTTAGGGGTTTAGGGTTTAGGAGTTTAGGGTTTTGGGTTTAGGAGTTTAGGGTTTAGGAGTTTAGGAGTTTAGGGTTTTGGGTTTAGGGTTTAGGAGTTTAGGGTTTAAGAGTTTAGGAGTTTAGGAGTTTAGGGTTTAGGAGTTTAAGGTTCAGGGTTTAGGGTTGAGGAGTTTAAGGTTTAGGAGAGTTTGTAGAGATCGCGGAATCGGCCATGACAAAACTGACACGGTAGGTATGGACGGCAACCCACCCGACTACCCGACTCTGCTTAAGACCCAACCCAAGCCTCGAAAAGGCAAATCTTCAGCATCAAATTGCAGACAAGCCTTGATTGGGTTTCAGAGTGCTTCTCCCTGAACCCTAAACCCTAAACCCTAAACCCATTGCAGACAAGACTTGATTGGGTTTCCGGGTTTTGTTCAGGGCATGGCAGAACTCAAAGAGTGCACAGCTGGGTTGGGGAATTAGGGTGTAGGGTATGGGCTTTAGGGTTTAAGCTCGGGATTAGGGATGCAACGAAACATAACAACCTTCCAGCTCGAAAAGGAGACTGCGTGATTTTCTCTCCACGCAATGTTCCTCGCTACATTGCCGGTGAAACGAAAAGAGAACACGCAATAATGATGCTCCTGGCCCTAAACCTGTTAACCCTAAACCCTATAGCTATATACCTAAGCCCTTTTAAACCTTAAAAAACAACAAAAACACAATAGCTATATACCTAAGCCCTTCAAACTTAAAAGAAGAACAAAGCACTTCGAGCTTGGACTGCGGCTCCGATCCCCCCACCCAGGAACATCTCGAGACGAATCGGGAGCTCCCAGCGAAGCGGGAGCTCCAGGCTCAGGTGGATGTTGTTGTTTAGGATTCTGGGTTTAGGGGTTTAGGGGTTTAGGGTTTTAGGGGTTTGGGGGTTTTGGGTTTAGGGGTTTTGGGTTTAGGGTTTAGGGTTCAAGGGTTTAGGGTTTAGGGTTTAGGGGTTTAGGGTTTGGCTCATGTTCGCTTTTTTTTGAAAGGGGAGGGGTGTCGATACTATGATTTCCATGTGGTTTTTTGGTTCTTCAAGGGCTGACGGGGGCACTTCCCCTCTCGGTGGGCAGCATCCTGCGGCGGTGTAGCTTCGGGTTTTAATAAACCTTCGGGTTTAGGGTTTAGGGTTTAGGGTTTTGGGTTCAAGGGTTTAGGGTTTACGGGTTTATGGGTTTAGGTTCATGTTTGCTTATTTTTTCTTTAAAGGGGAGGGGTGCCGATACTATGATTCTATGTGGTTTAGAGTTCTTCAAGGGCTGAGGGGGGCACTTCCCCTTTCGGTGGGCAGCATCCTGCGACAGTTTAGCTTAGGGGTTTAATTTTAGGGTTTAGGGTTTAGGGCTTCAATTGACTTTAGAGGGGTTATTTTAGAAGTGAAGAAAGAGTCCGTAGTACTGTCATAAAACGTCTTACCGGGGATACTGTGTTACTTACCGTAACAAGAATAAAACAACAAGACTGGGAGTAGCAACAAACTGGAACAATGGAAATGAAACCAACAAAAGGAACACTAGCAAAAATGGCAGTTCAATAACAGTAAACAATCGATTCTGACAACAGCAGTAAGAGCAATAATAGTCATAGCAGCACTATTATTAAGAACAAGAATAGAAATGGTAGATAATAGTCCTAATCGTAGTAATATTGACGGTGTTTTGGTCAAGGGTGGTGGGTTTGGGGCCTAGCTCAACGTCTTGGTTATAGACAAGGATTATGTCAGGGTTTCTGCCCAAAACGCATCACAAGCAGGCCCCTGATAAAGGAGACAATTTGTAGAAGGAGTTATGCAAGGAATATTTCTGAAGGCATCGGATGTAAGAGCTTAGGGCCAAAAACGCTTAATCCCTAAAAAAACCCGAACCCCTGACCCGTAAACCCTAAACCCTAAAGCTCAGTATGGTTCAATACTGTCCGAAGACAGTCAAGGCTTAAAGGCTGAGGTCAACGCTTTCCTACTGCGGACTAGCATCTTCCAGGCTTTAGGGTTTAGGGTTTAGGGTTTAGGGTTTAAGATTTAGGGTTTAGGGTTTAAGGTTTAGGGTCTAGGCCTTAGGGTTAGGGTTTCGTGGAAACGGTTTAGGGCCGAGGGTAGAGCCCTCGGGCGGCTTTACATAGACGTGGCAGCAAAATAGATTGTAGGGGCCTTACCCTAAGGCTCTAAGGACTCATAAATTAAGGCTTTTGGGTCCAAAAACCGTACTATGCAAGGCTTTTGGGCGATTATGAGCCTTAGGGTTAATAGTAATCAAAATAGGGTTTGAATAGGGTTTTGGGCTCCTTATGGTATGGTCCGAATAAGGAGACCCTAGAGACGCAGATAGTTGGAAGAAAGGCTTTTGCACTGCATGGTGGCACTACTCCATCTCAACATCACCAAGGTGCTGCTGTTTCTAGTATCCCCTACAAAGAACCCAGACCCAGAATCAGAACACCTCTACACCCTAAACCCTAAACCCTAAACCCACACCCAGACTCAGAACATCACAAATACGCCTAAGGGGGAGCCCCACATGCACTTACCTGAACCCTAACCGAGACCCTATGCCATGAGAACCTAGCTCCTATGTTGGCCATGTTATTAAGGAGAGCTTAGGGTTTAGGGTTTAGGGTTCAGGGTTTGAGGTTTAGGGTTTAGGTCTCAGACTTAAACCACATAAGGGCTATCCCAACGGCCCACCCAAGCCATCTTGCATAGCCACAGTGACAGCCAAAGGCTGCGGCGACCGGGGAGGGAAGAGGGAGACAAAGGATATCGGTTTAGGGTTTAGGGGTTTAAGGGTTTAGGGTTAGGGGCTTAAGGATTATGAAGGGGTTTAGGTTTAGGGTTTCGGGTTAGGGGTTTAAGGATTCAGTATAGGAGTTTAGGATTTAGGGGTTTAAGAGCTTAGGGTTTAAGGGTTTAGGGTTGAGGGGTTTAGGGTCAGGGGTTTAAGGGTAACTCCGCTCTCGAGCTGCGTAGGAATTTCTCCAAATGAGGGGCAGGGCACCCTTCTTTTCGCAGCGTCCTATGTTGGGGATATTTAGGGATCCTAACCCAAGGTCCTGCTATTGAGGATCTATGTCAGATTGCCGCATTTTCGGAAATGCTCACACGGTTTGAGTCATTGGGTTCGGGGCCTAGGCCGGAGGAGTAGGTCCAACAAGGCTTCTTGCGAAAGTACCCACAATATCCTTGAATACCAACATCCCTTATCCGGAGAATCTTTGCTAAAGGTTCTTATGATATTCCTTAGTTCAGGCATGCTGCAAGCTCTGGGGTGAGGTTATGCTTTTTGGGGCACATGCGGCCGCAAACAGCATCTCCCACGGCATCGTGGCGGTGGTGGTGGTACGCTCTCCCCGCTCATGCTGGAGGCATCGATGCTTTCACAAACCGTAAACCCTAAACCCTTCACGCTTTAGGATTGTTATCCTCATCCGGAGCCCGGGCCCAAACCTACAGCCACAGCTGCAGCCCGAAACCATAAGCCTCCAGCACACGGAAGTGTGAACCGTGCAGGGAGGAGCAATGTTCTGGTTTTTTGACAAGAAGACGCTGCCCCAGAGCTCGGCTCTGAAAGGCGTGGTGCTCATGACATGGCGCTCGGATCATGGCCTCATGGCCCTCAAGAATGCAACGGTGAGGGTCTTGGTGTTTCAAGGTTTACGTTTACGGTTTAGGGTTTAGGGTTTAGGGTTTAGGGTTTAGGGTTTAGGGTTTAGGGTTTAGGGTTTAGGGTTTAGGGTCTTGGTGTTTCAAGGTTTACGTTTAGGGCTTAGGGGTTCAGGGTCTCGGGTTTAGGGCTTAGGGTTTAGGGTTTATAAGGCTTAGGGGTTTTAGGGGTTAGGTGGCTTTGGGCTGCTAAAGCCCCCAGAAAGCCCCATGCACTGACAGGATCCTCGAGATCTTCCTCCGGGGCACCAGGGGGGTCTCACTCTAAGGGCTTTAGGAGGGACCCTTAATAGGGACCCTTGTAGGTTGTTGGGGTTAATATGGAGACTACCTGGCTATATAAGGGGTATATAAGGACTATACAATGGTTATTTAAAGCAATGGGATCTAAACCCTAAACCCTAAACCCTAAACCCTAAACCCTAAACCCTAAACCCTAAACCCTTTCTGGGGGTCCCTCCTAAAGTCCTTAGACTCACAATCCGAGGCAGGTCCGCATCGTCCAATTCTGCTAAGTCGCAGCCGTTGCTACACCGTGCTGACGCGAAGCTGATGCGTTTTCGGTTCCGAGGTTTCATAGAAATCCTACATACCCTGATGCTGTTATCCTGAAACCACCAAACTCTCGGTTTCCCAGCTTCCCGACTCAAGGGATCAGCAAGCGAGGTTCAGGACTTACTTCAGCACATGCCCCGCAAGGCGTCATCATGATGGCAACAGCTGCAGAAGAATTCGCTTAAAATCTGGAGGCCATTGTCAGTGCAATGGAGAACTGCGGGAGGTCACGTCGCGAAGCCCACCTGAATTTGCACTGGCTGCTTGAGAGAGTGACATGGTTGGTTCGCACGCCATAGTTGATCACTTGGAGTATTTTAGCTGTCAACGCTGGTGCGGCTGGTAGTTTTGCTGGAACTGAAGTGTTGACTGCCGGGAGAGGACAGCTGTCGCGACGACGACTCCAACTAAAACCACCCCCGCCAGCAACAGCACCGCTACTATCTCAACAAAAGACCTGCTGCTGTTGCTGATATGCACCTCAACATTGCTATCATCACGGCCGTCGCATGCTTCCTCGTACCGGGTCATGACTAGTAATGCTAAGTCATCACTACTACGAATGGTGTGTTGGCGCAGGAAGCTGAGGGTGTGGTTTCTGGCACTGCCTGCAGAATTTACTCTTACAACCCTGGGCTCTGCGACTCCTGGTAAGCGACGATAGCTCTTCTTGGAAGTGCGAGTAGCACAGCCTAGAGTCTAGTTTTTTAGGACCCCAATATAGTACGGCACCCTCATAACAAGGACCCTAAAAGGGATCCGAATTTAGAGAACTACCTAAAGGCCAGAGCCCAGCTATTCCTCAGCAACGGTGCCTCCTTTCCCGCTGCCGTTTCAGCTGACCTTGGGGTAGATGCACGTCGGCATTAACAGAAACCGTAAGCAGTACCTATAGTCTCCTTTGTGGTTCCTTTTTGGGGGTTACCTTTTAGGATCCTTACTTTAAAATTTGTTAAACCAAAAAAGGATCTACAACGGAGACTATAGGTAGCATCCTAAGACAAAGATCCCGAAACCACGTCCCCAAGGAAAGCATTAAAAATGCCTCGAGCTGGAACCATAATCTAGGGGCCTTAATAATTAGAATTGGGGTATTTGGGGGTTCCTTTAAAGGGTTCCTTCAAGGGTTCTCTATACAGGATCTATAATAGGGTTCTATGTTAGGGGCCTTGATAAGTAGAATAGGGGTATTTGGGGGGGGGGGGGGTATATTATACTAGAATTATCATAAGGAACCCTAAACCCTAAACCCTAAACCCTAAACCCTATAAAGCCTAAGCCCTAAACCCAAACTATTGTTGGTACTTCGTCAGGCCCCTATATTTCCTGGGGAGTTGGCTATCTCACTGGCTCTTGGGACCCGGATTCTGACCACGACGCTGAACTCGGCGCAGGGTCACTCCGACAATGCCAAAGCCCGAGCAAGGGCGGAGAAAAAACCGATCTTCTGAGAGCCCTTTGGGCTCTAACGGTTTGTGTAGGGCTTAGGGTTTAGGGTTTAGGGTTTAGGGTTTCAAGAAGAACCTAAAGTGATACTAGGAATAGCAACAGGAAGACGAAGAAGACTAAGGCGACCCTTGCAGTACGATCAGGAAATGGTAACGACCCTTCACTACTTCGGCTCACCGACTCTCGAATCCCCGCAGTCTGCTTGATTTGATACATGGCCTGACAGGGCTGGGTTTCGGGTTTGGGGGTTAGGGTTTAGGGGTTAGGGGTTCGGGGTTTAGGGCTTTGGGGTTTAGGGCTTCGGGTTTAGGGGTTTGGAGTTTAGGGGTTTAGGGGTTAGGGTTTAAGGCTTAGTAGCGCAAAGGCCCAAGAAAAAACTGCCATGAGCCATCGCACAAAGTTCCTGGCTTCGTGCTTTCTCCAAGGAGCCACCCTCTGAACAAAAACCCAAACAAACACACCCCAAGCCCAAACCAACCCTAAACCCTGAACCATTAAAGGAACCTAAACCCTAGACATTAGACAATTATCCAGATCCAACCCTCAACTGAAGCCCTAAACCCTAAACCCTAAACCCTAAACCCTAAATCCCTAAACCTCACTAAACCCTAAGCCATAAAGACCCCAAGGCGACTTATTGGGGCCTGGTGATTGGCTCCCTTTCTCTCCCACACCCTAAAATCCCTAAAACCACTAAAATCCCTAACCCCTAAAACCCTAAACCTAAAACCCCTAACCCCTAAAACCCTAAAACCCTAAATCCCCTAAACCCTAAAACCCTAAACCCCTAAACCCCTAAATGCCCTAACCCGTAAACCCCTAAACCCTTGAACCCTAAACCCTAAAACCCTAAACCCTAAACCCTGAACCCTGAGGCCTCAAGACCAAAAAAACAACCGAAGAGTCGGCTCGTTCAAGGAAGCCCTCACCCAGCTCCTCGGCCAGCTCCGCCTTGCCGTGGCTTTTTTGGGCCGTGACTGGCTCCCTTTTCGGGTTCGGGGGCGTAGGGTTCCAGAATCGTCTAAGTTTTGGGATTGAGGGTTCTATAATGGTTTAGGGTTTTGGGCTCTATAATGGTTTAGGGTTAAGGGGTTTAGGGCTTGAGGCGAGCAAGGTCAGATCGGCATCTAAGTAATCGTCATCATGAACACAATATGGCATACAGTCGTCGCTTGGACATGACTGCCCGACAGCATTATTGAAGGCTCAGTGTCAGGAGGCAGAAACCCCGGGCCTTTACTAGGGTGCTTGATATGCACCCTAATATCTTGGGGTTATAGGGCCAGGGTGTCTTAATCAGGCTCCTACATTACTATTACTAAGGCTTCGGCAGTCTTATCCTTATGGTCGTCAGCAAGGCTGTGATTATCATCAATGCTGGGATCATGGTCCAGAGTCCTTGCACTGATCATCACCGTGGCGTTGCTGTGCGCCGGCGCGGCATGATCATCATCACATGTCATGTCATGTCTACGGTTTCAGGGTTTGGGGTTCAGGGAGCTTCGTGAGCAGCGATCGGCAGAACCACACGCAATAAAGACTGCCACACAAAAAATACTACCCTAAACCCTAAACCCAAACCCTGAACTACATAACCAGACCCACCCCCCAAAGCCAGAAGGCTAAACCCCCCCCGTGCATGTTAATTCCTACATCCCAAGGTCTATAGAGCCCTTTTTAGCCAGAACACAGAGACTCCAAAACCCCTTAATTTAGGAATATACCGTTAATCTTACGGGGGTTCGCATTATAATTTACGGTATATTCCTCAATTAAGGGATATTGGAGTCTTGGGAATGTGCCTTCAAATCTTCGTGCTCCAAATGGATGGAGAAGCGCTGGGACTCTGCAGACGTAGACCACCAATGATCGTAGTGGTAGCGCTGCTCAACCTAGTCGGGGGCTCAGGGTGATGGGTTTAGGGTTTAGGGTTTAGGGTTTAGGGTTTAGGGCTTCGGGTTTAGGGTTTAGGGTTTAGGATTTAGGGTTTAGGGTTTAGGGCTTAGGGTTTGATGTACCGACTTAGGATTGCTAAGGCAGGTAGTTCCGGAAATCCGGGTTCCCGATTTGTGCGGAAGGTCCCGGTCAAGGTTTGTTCTCGTCAACATGTGGAGGTTTCCGAAAATAGGGGACCCTAATATGGGAGTTTCCAAAAATACGGGGTGCCTTATTTTGGGGTCTTTATAATAAGGATCCTACTATTTAGGGTACTATATCAGGGTCCCCTATTTTAGGAAGCCCCCATATAGTACCCCAAATAGTAGGATCCTTATTGCAAGGACCCTAAACCCCAAACCCTAAACCCTCAGCCAAGGTTTCAGGTTCCCAAGAGCCCAATACCCCTTAATTCAGGATACCTTAAATCATAATATGAAGGCCGCTACATTCTGAGGCATATATTCCTCATTTAAGGGGTATTGGGTTCTCTGGGTCCTTATTATAACTATAGTATGATAGACCCCAAAACCCTATTCTAATTCTTGAGGCCCCTACATCAAATTGGGCTCAGGGCTCCAGGTCCAAGGGCTCGTCTATGTAACCCTAAACCCTAAACCCTAAACCCTAAACCCTGAGTCAAGGTTTGTTCTTGATCCTCTGCCTGCACATCAACAGCAATCCGGGGCTGGGCCTGTCGTAAAGGGGAATGGATAAGAATAGGGTTCCTTTAAAGGGGATCCTTAACGGGTTCCTTTGAAGGGTTCTATAAGGGATCTAGTATAAGAGGGTTCTATAATGTAATGATGGTGACGATGATGATACTCCTTGTGACGGTCAGAATGACAAGAGCCATCATGATGACAGAGAGGTGAGGTCGTTGATGAGCGTGGAGAGGGTGGGAAAGGAGCACGAAGAGCTGATAATGCAGCTGAAACCAGAAGCAAAGGCACAGAAAAGAAAACATCACTTAACTTAATAGTAAAAGCAGAGTGCTGATACTACTGGTGGTGATGAAGATCAGCGTCGTACCGGTGGTGACTGAGGCGGCCGTGCCTGTGAATGCCGGAGGTGAGGCCGATGACGATTCTAGGGTTTAGGGTTTAGGGTTTAGGCTTTAGGGTTCAGGGTTTAGGGTTTAGGGTCTAGGGTTCGCGAGAACGACATGAGCACTATGCGTAATGAGCATCAAACTCCTACTCGTCATCTTCAGAGCCGACAGCATCGCCGTTCTGATCTGTTGTGGTGATGGCGATGATGATGACTGATGATGACGACGACGATGATGATGATGCCCCTTATGATCAAGATCGTCATCATCAGCATTGTCAGCCTCCGCATCATCATCATCATCATCATCATCATCATCAGAAGTGGCGATGCTGCATCAGACGACGATGGTACTGATTGTGATGACGCAGTACAAGTTTCGTGTGACCAGACAGGCTGCTGCGTCTACCGCCTGGGACAGCTCCTCATGACACCAGCGCAAGAAGCAGAGTCTCACTTGTCGTAGCGGCAGTGGAAGTTGGCAGTGGTAATTAGTGGGAGTCGTCGTCGTCATCGTCGGTTTAGCAGCAGCAGGAGTAGCAGCAGTGGGCGGAGTAGGAGCACCAGTAAGAGTTACGTAGCGCGGTGGCGCAAAGCAATGCGAGGATTCGAGGAGACTACCCAGAGAACCCAAGACCCCTCAAATAAGGAATATACCATAAATTAAAGAGGGCCTTAACATTATTATAATTTCAGGTCTATTCCTTAATTAAGGGGTATTTGGGCTCTCGGAAGCCCTCCCCCAGGGCGCCTCCTGCAGCAAGCTCAGACTCATGGCAATGGCCTTGCGAAAGCCGTCGCTGTTGGTACCTTCTGCCGTGACCTCGGAACGAGATTTAGAGGTTTGGGTTTGGAGGGGTACAGTCATGAGGATCAGGGTTTCAGGATTTGTGGGTCAGAGTTTTCCTATGTTTGGGAGCTAGGATTAGGGGGACCCTTGGGGATATAGACCCTCTCAATAAGGTCCCTTTTAAGAGAGCCCAAAGTAGGGTTCAGAAGGGGTACCCTTTAAGGGGTACCCCTAACAATACTAATTAATGTTGCGGTGGTGAATCATGCCTCGGCCTCGTATTCATAGCCTGATATTCAGGTTCCTTGTGCGCGCAAAAGAGCCCAAAGCCAACAAGAAAAGCCAGGCTTCCGGACTACTGCTAGCACTACCCATGATGTCTACCCTCATTCACACCTTGTATCTATTAGTGCTGTTGTGGTTGCTGCTGCTGTTTGCGATTATGCCAATGGCAGTGCCAGTGCCGCTAGGTTGATGAAGTTGTTCGTGTTGCCAGTGTTGCTTATGTTATCAACCAATTTGGTGTTGTTAGCGTTGTTCGTGTGGCTAGTGCTATTATCGCGTGTGATGCTTGCTACCAGTGAGGTACCCCGCATGCTATGGTCGATAACATGAACACCATATACCCGAAGCCCTAAACCCTAAACACCTAAACCCTAAACAGTACACCGAAAACCCTGAACAGTAACTGGTCGATTTTGGCCGCGTCACCGCAAGCATGAGGTTGGTCGGTGCTTCCTTCCAGAAAACCCAATACCCCTTGATTAGGGAACAGACCTTAAGTTATAGAGGCCTCAATATCATAACCCTAAACACTAAACCCTAAATCCTAAACCCTAAACCCTAAACCCTAAACCCTAAACCCTAAATCCTAAACCCTAAACCGCGTAAGGTCTATTCCTTATTTAAGGGGTGTTGGGCTCTCTGGGCTTCCAGGGCACCAGACGACCGGGAAAGGATCAAAAAAAAGGCAAAAGGCGCTGTCAGGGTTTAGGGCTTAGGGATTTAGGGTTAAGGGCTTAGGGATTTAGGGTTTAGGGTTTAGGGCTTGGGGATTTAGGGTTTAGGGTTAAGGGATTTAGGGCTTAGGGTTTAGGGCTTAGGGTTTAGGGTTTAAGGCTTCCTAGGGCTCTTTTTTTTGTTGGGTTTTCGCAGGGTTTCAAGGATTTCATCACCGTTTTCTGCGACTTTCATAGGATCTTGCTACCAAGGATTTGCAAGGACCTTCTGGGGAGGTGGGGGGGAGTATGGGGCTTCATGGAGCTTTCCGGAATCTTACAGGGGAATGTCGGGTCCTATAGGAGTTCAGGCTTTCTAGAGCCGTCTCCATCGCGACACGCATGCCACAAGGATGCCTCAAGCAATGCATGATCCTGTCATACGGCTGATGGACAAAATTCTGCATGACCCTTTTTACCTAAACTATGGGATTTATGGTACTATACTATATTTGGGTCATGCAGAATTTTGTCCATCAACAGTATCCTGTCCATCAGCAGAAGGACGGAACAATTGACTCGAGTAGTCCCGCACTGGTCCCCGTCCCCTCATCCGAAAATCCCCACTTGTAGGGTCCGCATAAATCCCATATTAGGGCTTATAATAAGAACCTACAAAAAGGATGTATAAGGGAGCCCCCAAACTAGTATAGGAAACTATTCAGGCCCCTATATATTCGACGTCTTCACACTTTGACTCCTTGTTGCTTCCTTGCTCGTGGTGCCCGGAGCCGCGGCCTCGCACACGCCTGAGACCGATCCACAGGAATGCTTCGCTCTTGGACTTGGGACCCGGGTAGGGGATTTGGGGTTTAGGGGTTTAGGGAATTTGGGTTTTAGGGATTGGGCTTTGGGGTTAAGGGGTTTAGGGGTTCTGGATTTTAGGGCTTGGGCTTTGGGGTTTGGGGGTGTAGGGGTCTAGGATGTTTAGGGGTTTTGGGTTGGGATTTGGGGCTCGTTGGGCTTTGGCTGTCGGCAGGACAGCTTCCTAGGTGCTGCCTACGCTGCTCTTGAGCTGGGCAAACACAATGCAGAGGGGACTTGGTGTACGGGGACGCTGATGAGCCTGGCGTCGAGATGCTTACCATTACTTGCAGTCTTGCGCTCAATGTCCGCATTACGACAGTCATTTTCAGTTTTGCTAGAAGCACTTTGGAGACAAGCTGATTGTTCCGACGGCGCCTGCACTGCCGCCATCACTACTGTTTCTGCTAGTGTTGATTACCCTTGTTGCTGCGACCAGGATGTGTACTACAACTAAGTGTCTATCAACACCATGAAACAGAAATGACTACCATTTCAGCGTGTTCATACTCGTACTAAGAGTTTCTCCAAAGCCCTCGGGCGCTTCTTCCCAGTAATTTTGTCGCGACCATGTGAAAATCTTACTCTTTGTGTTGTTGCCACTCATGACTTCCGCAGTGGCTATGGTACCGCGATGAGCAAGACGCTTTGTTAAGAAGCGTCATATACTTCTCCGTGGTTATCATGTTGACACTGGCGGCGGTGATCGTGGCCATGATGACGATAAGGGTGCTGATGAGGACGTTGATGAGGATGACACTGACGACAGCGAGGAAGAAGATGATGTTACGTTTGGCTTGCAGGTGCGTAGTCAGTCACGGACTTGAAAAGGGAGCGATTCAAGACACCCTGTCTGTCACACAAAAATGCTGCTGCCGTTGACCATAAATCTGCAAACCCTAAACCCCAAACCCTAAACTCTAGACCCTAAACCCTTGGCCCTAAATAGTCCCACAAACGCTGAACCTACGACGACTCTGACCACGAGCCTTTCGGAGCGCTGAGGACAGGACACCTTGCAGCCAGTCTCCTCATAGATCGACTTGGTGTTCGTGCCACGACGCCCTATGATGGCTGGCACCTTAGGTATGTCGGTGGCTTCGGGGCTTCAGGGTGTGAGGGTCTTGGATTCGCGGCCTATGGGGGTTGATCAAAATTATGGGCCCTTTTGTGGTCTGTATTGTAGTATATTCCATATAGCTAAACCCTAAACCCTAAACCCATAATTTTGATCAGCCCTCTTATCAAAACACCAGTCCCTTAAAGAGGCGCCAGTGCTCTCCGAGGCACGTAGTCAGATCCCATCCCGAGGACGAAGTTGCAGCAGAGCCGCTGCCTCCCGGCCCTGAGGTGCCAGAGTTTTGGGCAGGGTTTTAGGGTTTTA
>CAJNDV010031194.1:8624-19477 GCA_905221635.1 Symbiodinium sp. CCMP2456 | reverse complement strand
TAGGGTTTTAGGGTTTAGGCTTTAAGATTTAGGGTTTTAGGGTTTAGGATTTAGGGCTTAGGGTTTAGGGCTTAGGGCGTAGGGCTGAGGGTTTAGGGCTTATGGTCGTATGATTTCAGTGTTGGGGCTCTTGGGGAAGTTACGGAGGAACAGCCTCGGACGGAGGCTTTCAGGCGTCGGATTCTCGGCGGTGATGTTTGCTACACGCCCAGACCCCCAAGCCAAAGCCTTTAAAAAAAAAAGCCCTGCACCCTGGGCCATAAAAAAACACGGTTTAGGGTTTAGGGTTTTAGTATTTAGGGTTTAGGGTTTAGGGTTTAGGGCCAACAAACACTAAGCTTGACAAAAAAACTGACCCGCAACCTTAAAGCAGCTGCATGTCCGGCGCCCACCCGGCGGTGCTGGTGACTTATAGAGATCGCAGAGCCCGAGCAACCCAAGAGAAGCAGGACTGAGCCCGCGGCACTTCTGCTGAGAGAGTGTGTAGGGCATGCTGAGAACCTCCATCATCATGACCTGACAGCAGTCTGCTACCATGATCACGATCATGAAGGGTTTAGGGTTTAGGGTTTAGGGGATACCATCTTCCCACCAGTATGATCATAACAACGTGGCGTCCAAGTCGCCTGTGCAGTTTCCTGGCAACTCCTAAGCCTTAGCAGGCTTCTGGTACATGGGATCTTGACCCTACTATAGATCTCAGACTACTTGGATCCTGGTTACATGAACCCAGACAAAAAAAGCAAAGGGAACTATTGCACAAAGGAGACCAATGACCAACCACAGCAAAGTATAAACAACCAACATGCCTCGAACAAAGACGACAACAGCAACTCCACCTGAAACCACCAGCGAGAGCTTCGGACAACAATAAGGGCCCTGAGCCGCAACATAAAGCCAAGATGAGTGAGGGCACTCCCCTAACCCCATGACAGTACTCTCATCTATAGCCTACAACCCTAAAGCCTAAACCCAAAGCCCCATTCCCCCTAAAGCATAGCGACTTGCAATCCTTTTTCATGCAGACAAGGTGCCGGCGTCTCCATGTGGCCAAGGGGCATGCACTAAAGATCCTGCAAAAACGACCAAACCTGTCGAGCCGATGCGGCGACTTATAGGGGCCTTAATTTAGGGTTTAGGGCTTAGGGCTTAGGGTTTAGGGTTTAGGGTTTAGGGTTTAGGGTTTAGGGTTTAGGGTTTAGGGCTTAGGGCTTAGGGTTTTGGGGGCTCCTTATTATCAGTACAGTATAATATACCCCCAAACCCTACTCTGATTATAAAGGCCTCCTAGGGTTTTTGGGGGCTCCTTTAAAGGGATCCTTAAAGGGTTCTATAAGAATTATTAAGGCCTCCATATTATTCCTGGGCTCAGGAGCTTTTTGTGTTCACGGATCGTCTCCAGAAGCAGATGCAACTGTACTTGAAGAGCTTGGGGTTTAGGGTTTAGGGCTTAGGGTTTAGGGTTTAGGGTTTAGGGTTTAGGGTTTAGGGTTTAGGGTTTAGGGTTTAGAGTTTAGGGGGCTTAGGCCCTTGGGCTTGAGGGTTTACGGCGACCCAAAAGACAAAGCAGCGATAGACAAACGGAGCTTTTCCCAAAGACTCCGCAGAGTGCCTCAGACCTGGCTTAAAGTCTTCAGGGTGCCGGGTTTCCAGGGTCCTGGTCTAAGGGTCTTGGGTTAAGGGTCCAGCGGCTCGGGTTTAGGGTCCCTCATGAAGGACTTAAATTTGAGGCTTCTACAAGGAAATAGAATCCAATATCCCTTCCCAGACCCCCAAAAGGATCTAAAAAATAGATCCCCTAATTAGGGACCCTAACTACAAAAGGGTACTGTATAGATCCTTTTGAGGGTCTGGGTTCCTTTCGAATCCCTCGATTGGGGGCCTCTACTGCAGGCGTGAGGGATATCCGCGGTTAAAGCAAGGCGAGGACTGAAAAGATCCCACAGGACCACGACCCCTTTAGGGTTTAGGGTTTAGGGTTTACTAAACTTTGTATTTCGGCAATCCTGAACCCTAAACCCCAAGCCTTAAACCCCAGGAACAGCCAAGCACAAACTCCCTCGTAACCCTTTAAACCGAAAGCCTAAGTCGCAAAATCCTAAACCCTGATGGCCCTGTAAACCCAAAGCCCCGGTTTAGGGTTAAGGGAATCCAGGGGAAACCATAAACCCACACCTTTTCCGTCGGCCGCCCTGCAATGCGACTGTACACACTTGGCAGAACAAGGGCCCCGTGGGGGTCAAGAAGACTCCTCACGCTGTCAGCTCTGAATATCTACAGACATACATTCAGTCTCTGGCATTCGGGAAACCGGTCACGACTCTTGCTACTCACCTTTAACAGCCTGCAGATTTGTCTTGTTGGGCATAGGGTTTAGGTAAAGGCACCCCTATTAGGCTGCCGGCCCCACTGAGAGTCATCGCCGGTGTCTCCACAGGCGTGCAATGGTCGATGCAGCGTTGTCTTCCACTGCCCGGACTTCAACCCGGGTGAACCTGGGCTCCGGGTTGCATGGGCTCAGATCCGCCTCAACCGGGTTCAGGGCTTAAATGTAGGAACCTTCATAATTAGAATAGGGCTTGGGGATACTATATTTATACTAAGGAACCCCCCCAAAATAGTATAGGTAACTACTTTGGCTTCTACACTAGGGGTTTAGTGGTTCAGGGTTTAGGGTTTAGGGCTCAACCCAGACGGACAGGTTTCTGAATTCATAAAAAGCCGATAGCCCCTCATGAAGGCTAAAAATTGATCCGTATAACAACCCTGATGGCCTTGCTTTACAAGACCCTGCGACTATGATAGCTCCCAATGCTTCGGTGGATGCACTACTGCAGGCTTACGTACCGCAAGCTCTGGGAATTTTATGTCTTCCTGATTAACAAAGAGGGTTTGGGGTTTGGGGTTTAGGGTGATTATGGCTACTTTGTAAACTCTCCATTAAACAGCTATGCACTCGATTCAAGTCCGCCACAACTGTAACTCCAACAGCATCCCTGCCGCCAGGTTACGACACAACCTCAGTCGATTGGGTGTACCCAGAGAGCCCAATAGAGTTCAATTAAGGAATATACCTCAAATCATAATATTAAGGCCCCGACAATTTAAGGCATATTCCTTATTTAAGGGGTATTGGGTTCTCTGGGTAGGGCTGATGAGATTGGGGATTTTCGGGACTGCAAAGAGAAGATGACGGTAGGTGGGACACGCCCCAATGAAGATCCTTCCTGCAAGAGATCCTCAATCCTACCTATCTAAACCCTAAACCGTAAACCCTAAACCCTAAACCCTAAACCCTAAACCCTAAACCCTAAACCCTACCTACCTTCATCGCCGCCATGTGCCTAAGGCGCTTTTGGGCTTTAGGGCACTCAGGCAGTCGGGTTCAACTTGCCAGGACGACGATTACGCCAAGCTCGAGGCTTGCACTTTAGGGTTTAGGGGTCTAGGGTTTGGGGTTTTGGGGGTTTAGGGTTTGGGGGTTGAGGGTTTTGGGCTTTAGGGGCTTGGGGGTTTAGGTTTTAGGGCTTTAGGGGCTTTGGGATTAGGAGTTCCAGCTCCAGTGGCCCGCGGCTGTAGCTTTGATTCGAAGTCCCTAAACCCTGAACCGTGGCTAAACTCCCAAACCCTAAACCCAAGCCTTTTCTTTTAATCCGAAAGCCAACCACTAAGAGTCTATAAGAGGGGTACTCTTAGGGGCCTGAGGCATCTATATGGGTAGTTCTCTAAATTAGGGTCCCCTTTTGGGGTCCTTTTTATAAGGGTGCCGTACTATATGGGGACCGAAAAAGGGACCCTAACTTAGAGAACTCCCCTTACAGATATTATTCAACGGCTAGTGGTTGTGGGCAGTATCCAACCCCTACCTGCTATTGATGGACAGGATCCTGCAATCATCCTGTACCAATCGTCTCCCTTGTCGTTCCTTTTTTGGCTTACTTTATGGGATCCTAACTATCGAATTGGTTCAAACCAAGCCTGTAGGCTCATACCCTACCCCTTGTTTAGGGTACCTACTTCTCTACACAACAGATCCGAACCAGAAAACTAGGTTCCTCAAAAAAAGGGGTAGGGTATGACCCTTGCAAAAAAAGAACTACAATGGAGACTGTACGTCGCCTCTGGGCCCCGAACTTGGCACTCGAACCTTCAACCCCCCTCCAAGACCCTGAAACCCAAAAGCCGCAAGGAGTGCGGAAGGAGACTCCAAAACCGCCATACTTATCAAGAGACCTTGATTTCGAAAGGCATAGGATGGTTTGAGGTGCTAGCTTTGACTGATAACCCCGTTCAGGGTAAGGGGTTGGGGTTTAGGGTTCTAGGTTTAGGGCCTGGGTTTAGGATTTGGGATTGGCGGTTTCGGGCTTGGTGTTCAGGGCGTAGGGCTTTTACACAGAGTCTATATGGCGCACACAAGAATAAGCCCCAGTGTATCGCATCTATCGCTTAAGGCATGATCTTGCCGGTTTCGGATCTAGTTCTTGTTGGCTTATCCTCCAGTCTTAACCTATTAGGACCTTTGTATCTCAGGACCCCCAAAATGAAGTGCCTAAACCCTAACCCCTAAACCCTAAACCCTAACCCCTAAACCCTAAACCCTAAACCTTAACCCTAAACCCTAAACCCTAAACCCTAACTTTAAGAAACCCCCGATGGATCGGTTCCTGCTCCCGGGCAGATCGTGTAGTCACCTTCACGGGCCTGCAAAGACCCTAGAGCACTCTTCTGATATAGTATAGCAGGGTTTAGGGTTTAGGGTTTAGGTTCTTGGGTTTAGGGTATACTACATTATACTAGATGATTCTGACATAGAATAGTAGGGTTTAGGTTCTTGGGTGTATACTACCTTATACTAGATGATTCTAGACCACTCTTCTGATATAGTATAGTAGGGTTTAGGTTCTTGGGTTTAGGGTATACATTATACAACTATACTGGAGGATTGTAACCTGCTCCCAAGCCTGCAAAGACCCTAGAAGACTCTTCTGATATAGTGTAGTAAGGTTTAAGGTTTAGGGAATACTACATTATACTAGATGATTCTAGACCATAGTATGAACCCGATAAGGAGTCTGAAACAAAATCACAATCAAGGCCTTACTAAACCCTCAACCTTCAACCCGAGTGAAGCCCAATAAAGACGCGAAAGCGGATCATACCTGGGCGCAAGGCTGGCAGCTCTTCCTGCAGGACCTGCATGTCAGAGACTCAGAGATTGAGGTCAAGAATAGGTTTTAGGGACTATAGGATTAAGGGGATAAGGTACACCTTGCCACAAGAAACACCGAAAAGCTTTACGGCCCTAGCCAAAAAAACATCAACATCACAGAAACCAAACCTGCCCTTCACACCACACCAAAACATGTATCATTACGCTGGAGGAAGGGCAATGCGCACTACGTAAATCCCTAAACCCTACACCGTAAAGTCTAAAGCATCCCTTACAACAACAAAAATAACAACAAAAATCCCTCAACCCTAAACCCTAAACTCTGAACCCTAAACCCGAAAGCCTCCCTAAACTCTGAACCCTAAACCCCAAACCCTAAACCCTAAACCCTAAACCCTAAACCCAAAAGCCTAAAGCATCCCTAAGCACCAATAAAAAAAGGACCTGCGCGAGGTCCGCTTCGTCTCGCAGCTTTCGGAGGCCTTCCAGAAGGGGGTAGATCTCGAAATTAAGGTAGGGGCCTTGATGATTCGGGTTTAGGGTTTAGGGTTTAGGGTTTAGGGTTTAGGGTTTAGGGTTTAGGTAGATCTCTAAATTCATGTAAGGGGCCTTGATGATTAGAATAGGGTTTTGAGGCTCCTTTAAAGGGTTCCTTAAACGGCTACGATAAGGAGTTTAGGGTGTAGGGGCCTTGATGATTAGAATAGGGTTTTGGGGGGCCCTTATGCTATTTATAATAAGGAACCCCCAAACCCTATTCTAATTATGAAGGCCCCTACATTGGGTTCCTTTGAGGGATCTATAGGGCATAGGGTTTCTATAGGGGCTTGTACAAAGGGAGGGTTTAGGGTTTAGGGTTTCTATAGGGGCTACTATAGGGGCTACTATAGGGGCCTCTTTCGAAGGGTTCCTTAAAGGCTCCTTCAAGGGATCTATAGGGTTTGGGGTTTGGGGTTTGAGGGAGAAGGGTCAACTTTAGGGGCCTTAACAAGTAGAGTAGGGTTTTTGGGGTATCTTCGACCTTCCACCACAAGGAAGTTGTGCCGGCTTTCTGTTTTGAGCAAGGCTGTGGGCCTAGCTAAGATGCATGTGGGTACTTCTCTAAATTAGGGTCCCATCTTGGGTCCTTATTATAATACGGCACCTATTATTTAGGGTACACCAAAAGGGACCATAGTTTTGACAACTACCCATGTAGAGGTTAGGGTGTAGAGCTAAACGTTTGGGCTTACGACGTTCAGGGTTGGTGGGGATTTAGGGCTTCAGTTTGTGGGAGGGTTTAGGGTTTAGGGTTTAGGGTTTGCCACGGATGTGATAAGCTTTGAATCGACTTTGCAAGGGGCTGCTATAGCTGTTGTGGGGTTGCTCGAGGGATTGAAATAGCATGCCATAAGCCTTCGGGGGTTACAGGGGCGCTGTAGATGTTTCTGATGGTTTTACATGATCTTATAGGTGGGGAGGTGGTCTTTCAAAACTATGGGTATCTGAGTGGGTCCGTAGACCACGGAGGTTTTAGTCTAGAGACGCTGGCCTCGTGCGGCATAGTATTTTGCGCAGCCACTGCCCGAGGTTTCGTGCCGGTACGACTGCTACTTTTCACTATTGTTGCGATTACTTGTCTCATTGTCTCATTGCTAAAATTCGTTGCTGGCACACACTGTTGCTATCTAGGTATGTGTTCGGGGTGTACCCTTACCCTCCAAGGACTTATATTTTGAAGACCCTATTATGTTAGGCTTTTGGGCTGTTTTGATGCTAAGGGTTAATTACCCTAAACCCTAAACCCTAAACCCTAAACCTACCCTACAACGTTGAGCCCTGCGCGCCGTTGCCGTGATCCAAAGCCGGAGCCTGCAGCGAGTTGCACTTCCTTCAGTGGGATCCTGAGCCGACTCCACGGCACAAAAAAAATCGACTTGTGGTGTGACAGCAGTGACAACACTAGCACTTCGTGGTTTGGGCCTAAACCCCTCAACCTCGGCCCTAGCTGCCAGCAGAGTGGCTTGAGCGAGGTGGCAACCTCGCGCTTCAGGCGGAGGACTCTCCAACCTGCCACCCAGAGAACCAACACACCTTAAGTAATGGAAAAAGGGTTTAGGGTTTAGGGTTTAAGGTTTAGGGTTTAGGGTTTAGGCTTTAGGGTTTGGGGTCTAGGGATCAGGGTTTGGGGAATATACCCTAAATTATAGGGGCCATAATACTATGATTTGAAGTATATTCCTTAATTAAGGGGTATTGGGTTCTCTGGCCAAAGGCAGCGAGGCAGTCGCTTTAGCTCTCGGGGTGTAGGGCTTTAGGGTTAGGGTTTAGGGTGTGGGGTGGTTTCGTAAACCCTAAACCCTAAAACCAGGGCTTAGGGTTCAGGGTCAGCAACGGAAGCTCTGCATGACGTAAGACGCCACCCACTGACCCAGACAGCCCAATACCCCTTAATTACGGAAGATACCTTAAATCATCACAAATAGGCCCCCCATAATTTAGGGTACATTCCCTAAACCCTAAACCCTAAACCCTAAAGCCTAAACCCTAAACCCCTCAACCCTAAACCCTAAACCCTATTCCTTATCTCAGGGGTTTTTGGGATTCTCTGGGGATGTGCACAACGTGGCATCCGCTGACACTCCGGGGCCTGGAGCGCAGCTGACTCGAAGGACTTCCTCACCTCATGGGTGGTGGGCTGTTCAGGGCTTGGGCTTTGGGGTTTGGGGTTCAGGGTTTAGGGTTTTGGGTTTAGGGTTTTGGGGACTTTGGGTTTAGGGTTTAGGGTTTAGGGTTTAGGGTTTAGGGTTTAGGGTTTAGGGTTTAGGGTGTAGGGCTTTAGGGTTCAAGATTGGGCGTTGGACATTGGCTTTGCGCCTTAAATAAGGCTACAGTTTAGACTGATTCCCAGCACCGGCAAACCCCAAACCCTAAACCCTAAACCGTAAACCCTAAACCCTAAAAATCCCTAAACCGGCAAGCATAAGCTGAGCAAGTCAGCAGGGCGTGGCCAGACTGTACAAAAACCCTAAACCCTAATGTAGGGGCCTGAATAATAAGAAGAATAGGGTTTAGGGTTTAGGGTTTAGGGTAATGTAGGGGCCTGAATAAGAAGAAGAGGGTTTGATAGGGGTTCCTTTAAAGGGTTCCTTGAAAGGGTTCTGTAGGGGCTACTAAAAGGGGTTCAGGGTTTAGGGGCCTGAATATATAATTAGAATAGGGTTTTGGGGATCATTATACCATAACTATAATAAAGAACCGCCCAAATAATATAGGCAATTACTAAGGCCCCTATATTGAACCTATTGCTGGGCTGAGTCTCTGGCCTGCTAGGTTCACAATCGCCACATCTTTGCTGCCTGGCACCAAGGCAAAGAAGAAACAGCGCTCGGGAAGGCTTTCGGCTCATATTGATATTTTGGGGTTTGGAGTTTGGGGTTTAGGGTTTAGGGTTTAGGGTTTAGGGTTGTGGCGTTTCTCAACCGAACATACCCTATGCACCAATACAAAAGAACAAACCCTGAACCCCAAAGCTGGAGACACAAACCTAAAGCCAACGGACGTAGTAGTATAGAAATTGTAATAACCTTATGGAGGGCAGGCGAACCCATTAAGGGAACCCCATAAAAACCTGATTCCAGCAAATACCGTGGACTTAATAATCGGCATGGGGCTTTGGGGCCTATGACACATTTATCATGGCAACTGTGGGGAAGAGTAGCATGGGTCCCTACTCATAGGCCCCATAGTAGTTCCTTTTTGGGTCCTATTTGGTAATCCCAAGAAGGAACTACTATGGGGCCTATGGGTACTCTCAAATCTGAAAACGTAACCTGTAAACGAAACCCCCCATATTAAGGCTCTCCAACAAGCCCTCCCTCCTGTGTACTCTGAAGCTGCTAAGTGGGAACATATGTGGAGAGGGTTTAGGGTTTAGGGTTTAAGGTTTAGGGTTCTAAACCCTGAACTCTAAACCCTAAACCCCTAAACCGACCTATGTGGAGGCTATTCGTCACCTGCACCGGCCCCGGCCCCAGGCAGACGACGCGAAGTGGTTAAAACGACTCCCA
The DNA here is from genome assembly GCA_905221635.1 of Symbiodinium sp. CCMP2456. Taxonomy (NCBI): domain Eukaryota; class Dinophyceae; order Suessiales; family Symbiodiniaceae; genus Symbiodinium; species Symbiodinium sp. CCMP2456. The sequence continues at coordinate 10,258 of CAJNDV010031194.1, read as the reverse complement.
CCTTGCTGCTCCTCGGTGCGGGCTTGCATCCTGGGCCAAGAGCTCTTCTTTGGGTTTAGGGTTTAGGGCTTAGGGTTTAGGGTTTAGGGTGCATTCTGGGCCAAGAGCTCTTCTTTGGGGGGCTGTAATGTAGCAGCCTCAATAAGTAGAATAGGGTTTTGGGGCCCATTCTACTATACCTATACTAAGGACCCCCCCCCCATAATATTGGCAATTATTTCGGCCTTTACATTAATTTAGAAAGTGCTTCAGGCTTGAGGGTTTTGCGCTTGGGGTTCGGATTCGTAAACCGGCGCTTCTGCAGGGCTCTAGAAGGTTTGCGCAGATTCATGGGGTGAGAGGGTTTAGGGTTTAGGGTTTCATGGGGGGAGAGGGTCTGGCACTGGCGGAAATTGCCCTAAATCACACGAAGGTTGCCAAGATAGCTTGCGTTGAAGGACGCATGTGCAGCTTCAGCCCTAAACCCTAAACCCGAAACTGCCCTGAACCGGGTCCTTCTGAAAGTCTTCTGAATCTTTCGAACTTGCCCTAAACCCTAAATCCCAAACCCTGAACCGGGTCCTTCTGAAAGTCTTCTGAATCTTTCGAACTTGCCCTAAACCCTAAATCCCAAACCCTGAACCGGTCCTTCTGAAAGCCTTCTGAATCTTTCGAACTTCTTGAAGTTCATCTGCCATTGGCCGAACACTCGGCTCGGAGGCCTAGGGGCACAAGGAGGAACGCGAAGCGCCGCTTTTGAGCCGGAAGCGAAATTGGAAACAGACCATGCTTCGAGGAGCCCATGCAGGAAACCTTCTAGTAAGTAGTAGCCCTTATTATTTTAGAGTAACCCGGTATCGTAACCATTCCTAAACCCTACACCCCAAACCCTGAACCCCAAACCCCAAACCCTTATACCCGTATCGTAACCATTTTAGATACCTTGATAGCTACCTTTTTAGCAGGTCGTTGTAGTAACCCTTGCAGGAACCTCATGGCTTCGATGGACGAAGAAACGCAGCCGCCATGGCTGCTCATGCCTCTTCTTTCTCCAGAACTTGCACTGGTCAAGTGGTCAACGGGCGGCGTAGCCTCTTCGCGACACCGGCATCCCGGTCATCCCGTTCATGCCGGTCATCCCGGTCATCCGCCTGAGGACCCGGCCAGGACAACAGAAAGACCAAAGAGAACAAAAAAATGTGACAATTGGAAGGCCGCCGCCGAAGGCCGCCGAAGGCCGCCGCCCGCGGATCTTCCACCTGCCGTGTATGCTTCCAGTAATCTGCTGTGCCGGCCTTCATCTTCCGGGGGATGCACATGCAAGGTTGCCACTTGTAAAACCCAACACAAATCAGCCGATCCTTTTTCCGGCAAAGGTTGGCTGGAAAAAGCCGCGCGTGTCCGGCTTCAAGACCCCACTTCGTGGTTCCGGACCAAGCCCAGCCAGGCACGGCACGCCGTCAGCTCAGCGATGCTTTCAGCACAGCCAGCTGAAAAGCGGCAGCAAGCATGGGTGCGTAGTTGCATCAGGGTGACAACATGTTGCAAGCATGTGGAAACATTGGAATAAGCTACCCCAAAGGCATGCCCTGCCACCCCTCCATAGACTGCCATAGACCCCATAGCGCCGTGTCGAATCGTACAGCTTCTCGCCA
>CAJNDV010031193.1:29395-40764 GCA_905221635.1 Symbiodinium sp. CCMP2456 | reverse complement strand
ATAGGCAGAACAGCCAGAATGCACGCGCCTGGGTTGAGTTTTGTTGAATTGGGTTGGGTTCGGGATGGTAGGGGCTTGGTTGGGTTGGGTTGAGTGGGGTGGGGTTGGATTGAGGTGGATTGAAACAGGTTGAACTGGGTGCGGTTTTGGGTGGGGTTGGGTTGAACTGGGCTTGGGTTGGGCTGGGCGGGGTCAATTGGGTTGGCTTTGGGTTTGGGTTTGGGCTGAAAAGTTACCTGGCCCGGCGTCTGTTCAAGCTGGGCTATAACAACTTGCAGCCCAGGCTCTTCTCATCCAGTCCCAGCTTGTCGTGTTCATAGATGAGGTGGCATGTATTCGGACAAATATGCAATAGACCACAAACGAAGTGCTTCAAGGGCAATACGAGGAGATGCCGGTAACCTCGGCAATGCAGAAACGTACCCGGATACACATACACTTTTCGTGTACGCGCACACGAACACTTTGTGCATGCGCATGATCCTCTGCCTTGCACTTGTGAATGACAATGCCAGAGAACAAATGCATCTACAGATCTGCGTCAGCACCCTCATTCTAACCTAAGGGCTCTGGTAAGATTCCAACCCACAAGATCCTAGAGCTTGAAACTTTGAAATGGTTGGGCCTTCACGGGGCCTGAAGCAGACATAAGGGGGCCATGACTGTTCACAGTGCCTGCTGAGGGCCAACAGCTACGGCCGGTTATGACGGTAATGGGCAGGCACCGGGGTGCAACATGTACCCTGTTTTATGAGGCTAGCAGAGTTCTTGCTTCATCTGTTCAAGCACCCAGAAGCTGGGATGTGCCAACTGACTGCACCTCAAAATAAAGTTTGACAAGTTGCGAAGCAGAGCGAAGCGGAGTAGACGCGGTAAGTGAGTGAGGAAAGCAATAATCATAAAAAAAGCCCAATGACAGTACTTATAACAAGTAGCTGTAGCCATACCTATATCAACTTTTAGCGGGGAGAACGAGCCACAAAAAGGCTACTCACAGGATCACCACAGAACACGACACAACGGGATTGACAAGTGGCGGCACCACCCAACACTGGGCAAAGAACCCAAACAAGATCACACAACCAGCATGCCACGGGGGGCGGAGGGGATACCATGGGATGGGGCCGGGGGAAAGGGGGAGGCTCAGGCCCTGCATGCCGTATGTGAAGCCGAACTCATGAACTCTGAGCCCAGTGCGTGTTTCCTGTAGCTCCAATAGCAACTTGCCATTCAATGACCGCACATACCTGACACTTGAGTCGAGGTCGGGGATGGACCGCCAAGACCGTGGCGATGCGACGCTACAGCCCCAATGCTGCCAACGAACACCGTCACTGGATTCGCAGCTTTGGCAGGTGCAGCCTCTCGCGCAGGAACCTGCAGGCAAAGGCAAGCTAGCAAGGGACCCTGCAAAACAATTGTCTGGTGCTTAGTAGGGAATGGGGGAATGGGTTATAGGTACTACTATAAGGGACCTTAAGGGACTATCATAGGGATCCATTCCCCCATTCCCTACTAAGCACCAGACAGACAAGAGGCACCGAACGCATCCGCGGCCTTCGTGACCTCAGGCCGCGGGGTCTCCGGCGAGTCGCTCCGCGGCGTCCGGTCCTTGCAACGAAATCTCTGACGGCGGCGGCGGCGAGCTGCGGAATTCTCAGAAGAGCCGCCGAAGCCCAGCTCTGCCTGGGGCTCGAGTCTGTCTCGTCCTGCAGCAAGAAGTTCACATGGCTGCGGAGGTCTAATTGACTTTGCTGCTTTGCACTTTCTTTTCGTCATGGAAGAGGCCTCGGCCTGCTGGTCCAGCGTTCTCTCTGGGCTTGCATCGCTCGTACCGCGCCTGCGAAGGCCTAAGCGACGGGCACTGTTCCCCTTTCTTGCAATCGAGCTTTGCAGCGATTGAGGATTCCACTCTCGCTCGTGAGGGTGCATGCTGCATCCCGACCACGCGAGCTCTGCGAAGACTCGCCTGCAACGAACGACACGCAAAGGCCCAGAAAATGTGAGCCCCAGCTGCGGGTTTTCAGCTTTCCGGGCTATGCAAGAAAATACGGCCTTACGAAGCCTGTGTCCCCCCCCACCAACACGTCGTCCGCAAAGGATGACTGAGCAACTAACTCCAAGCTAGCGAAGTGTTCGCCAAAATCTACTGGGGTGCAGTGCCCCTTGTCGGTCGAGGTGTTGGTTCCCGTCGGTCGCACTTAGACTTTTCAGGTCACCGCCAGGTGGGGCGAGTGATGGCGAGTGCCGGCCGTAGGTAAGGCCGATGAAGTTGAAAGGCGAGGGTGGGAAGTCGAAAAGCGTTCGAGCCGAAAGCAAGTTTGGGCGACCGCGGGAGTTTGTTCCTACACGCACGCGTGCGTTATACAAAACTTCGGGTTAACGACGTGGTAGCCAAAATCTACTAAGGTGCAGCAAGATGACCTCAACATTGACCTTGCGCGACAGCGATAAAAGCCCGAAGGGTCAGGAGAGAAAGTCGAAAAGCGGTCGAGCCGAAAGCAAAGCTTCAGCAACAAAGTACCCCCACACGTGCGTTACAAGAAATCTCTGACCCGTCAAATCTTCCTGATTTGAACTGCCTGGAGCGGTCCTGGCGCTCTCGGCCCCCGGTGGAGCGCCTAAGGCCAGGTGCGAAGTCATCGAGAATTGGAACTGTCGGGCTGCTTAGGCGCCAACCAGGCACCGAGAAGGCTCGATACTGTTGCTACAACCCGCACTGCTAGATCTGCTAGCACCACTCTCCCATGCATGTCGGATCTTGACCATCAGGATGAGATGCGAGAACTAGGATGCAGATAGAGCGCAAAGATCGCTCAAAATGCTTGTGCAGCAGATGGAATTTCGTTCCCTGCAAGCCGTAGCCTACTACAATCACGACCTGGTGCAATCTGCCGGTGTTGATCCACCTGCAGAAAGCTGCACGCTTCTATGCCGCGATGCTGGGGCGCACACTTTCTTCAAAACGGTTTTCTCGAAGGTAATAGCTGATCGTTGCCTTCTCCTTGCAAGGTACAATGTTAATAAAATACTAGAGCTACTAGAATCTAGAAGCTAACCCGGTCACATCAGAGAGTCACGAATCGATGATGCAGTTTCCTCAGTCCTTCTCGTGTAGGTCAGCTCCCGTATCGTCGATACCCAACAAAGCCTCTAACCATGGGAGTCTTGAGATGAAACGTACGCACACGAGACATCAGCCGTGCAGACTGTCGTCTGGTCTTCACAACTTCATGCCAAAACGCGAAACGATACTAACAGCTTGACCGGGTCGCGCTCAGGAGCCAACGACAGAAGAACCATCCTGGAACTTCCAGGTGAGCAAAGGCGGATGTGTCACTCACACACAGACACAGTGCGAAAGCTGGTGCAGGCAAGTGACTTGATAGGGATCTTGCAAAACTTGTCAGCCAAAACGTCATGAAAAAGCATGCGATCATTGCTGCGGGTTTCGAGCCCAAACAGCCAGAACGTCGACAAGAAGCTCGCTGTGCGGAACAGAGCACCACTGTCTCGCCATGGACTCACCACAGCCTCCCTAAAGCACAACACTTCTAGAACTTGTTTCAGGAAGGTCTTCTGGCCATCGAATACGCTGCTCCGTGCCTGCAGCGACGGCACCGCGGAGGGAACCGGACAGCTCACGAGGCCGACTCGTGTTGCAAGTGCATCCAGCCTAAAGCTTCTCAAGACACTTCAACTTGATCACAGCTGTCTCGTCTGGCACAGTGTCCAACGGGATCAACAAGCTTTAGCTCTGTGCTCCACGGGCATGGATGGATCTGCCGCAGCCTCGAGTGAACTTCTTCGCAATATATTGCTGCCACTTGGAGTCTACTGCACGTGACACGCCTGCTTGCACAGCTCGTCGCACATGCCCTCAGCCACCTGGAGCACACTCGATTTGCTGACTGCACGTTGTGAGATCTGCTCCGTATTTTCAGCCTACTCGCTCAGGCTCACGTGACCCCCCGTGCATCCAAACTTGGGAACCTCAGAACCTCACACTGCCAGGTAGAAGTCGCGAGAAGAGCCGCAGCGTTGCTGCTACACATGCCTCGGTTTCTCACTGCGCGGACTCGACGATGAATCTTTTTCATTGGAGACACCGCCGCGTACTCTGCACTGCACACCACACTGAACAACAGACTTCCTTGCCGGTCTACGCCGACTGCGTGCCACAGGCGAGCGAATGTCACTGTCCGCAACGGGCCCTGGCATGCTTTTACCACCGCCTCTGTTGCAAGCCGCCTCTGATTCCCCAAGCTTTCCATGGGAAGTTGCATGCGTCAGTCATGCAACGGGAATCAACGGGATTCAGAAGCTCATGACTTCCAGCGTCGACTGGGTCTATTCTTCGAAGAATCGGAGCAATCTTGCTCTTGGCGGTCGCTCCATCGACTTCGAGGCCGTCGCCCTCCGCTGTCCGGTGCCTATGCCATGCGGGACAAAGTTGAAGAAGATCTGACCAAAAGGCACTGCTCCGTGTGGCCACGATAGGTCCACTTTAGAGGAGGTGGAGTCCAGATGGGTGCTGCTACCGCTTGCGATGCGGACTGCACGTGGCCACAAATCCTCCAAAAGTCCCCTGGCTTGTTTTAATTGCGCACAAGGGCCGTTGATGCTTGCACGGGTTTGCTGGGCAGTGGAACTTCAGTTGCACTGTTTTGCCGAAAGCGTTGAGCAGCGCTGCAACCAAAGCCCGTCCTGAACCTTCAGCCCCGCAGTGCCTCAACTTCGTGCAGGGCACACGCCAATGGGGCGAGCTCTTTGTGCCCTTAGGCCGCAAAAAAGTCGGGGTCTGTCCCACCAGAGGCAAATGCGCGCCTACACTGCCGGCATCCCCGGAGCATCCATGAACCTAACCAAGACGTGATCGAAATCCAGGTTCTGAACATACAAACTGCCTCCGCGACCTGAAACATGCATGACACAGGGAGTTCGTACAGGTCGGGTCCGAGCATTGAAGGACGAGGCAACACAAAGCAAAAAACGCGAGGGAGCCGTAGTGTACGCAAACCTAATCTCAGCCTTCATTTGCAGGTTTCCTCTACGATGAGCGATGTGCCAGTCCAAGAAAGCGCAGGAGACAGTGGACCTGCGCGGGAATGGGTGCCTGCATGCCGCAAAGACTGCTAGTCCTGGCCGGCCCGGCAGGGTGTTATCGCCGACAGCTTCTCAGGTGGGCGTTGCCTCGTTTGGGCGCCTTTTTTCCTGCATCTAGCCACATCGAGGGATGCACAGTCTGGCATCCTCCCAGTGTGTGTAAAGACGGAGTTGTTGCTCGATCAGGCGTGCACATTGCCCCATATCTTAGCTGAGGTTAGAATTAGACCGCTCCAAGAACACAACCTCGCCACCACTCAAAGGCCATGAGAACCCGTTGCAATTACCCTTTGCTCAGCACGGCACAACGCCAGCAGGCAAGCCCAGCCAGGGTGCACCTGAGACATGGCGCTGGCTAGGACGGCCAGGACGGCTAGGAGCAGCTGGAGGCACATGGGGACTTTCCGAAAATAAGGGGTGCCTTATTTTGGGGGTCCTTATAATAAGGATCCTACTATTAAGAGTACTATTTTCGGAAACCCCCAGACATGGAGGCACAGGCCGGGGCCAGGGCCAGGGCCGGGGGAAAGCATCAAAACCTGCGAAAAAGGCGCGAACGAACTTTCGCCCAGCCCGGCTTCTTGGGTTTAGGGTTTTAGGGTTTAGGGTTTAGGGTTTTAGGGTTTAGGGTTTAGGGTTTAGGGTTTAGGGTTTAGGGTACCGGCTGGGGCTCTGCGATGCGCAGAGCCGGCCTTCGCAGCTTCAACCGGCAATCCAGCTGCAGCCTCTGGACTCTGGACCGTCCAAGGCATGGCAGAATGCATCACAGTGCTACCAGTATCTGCCTCGCGGGGCGCATTCGGACTTTTGGCAGAATGAGGTTGCTCTGGCCTCTCGCAAGGGAACTGCTGGCTTCTCGAAACGCACTTCCAACCACCACAAACCGCTTGGTGGCGAGCACGAGAAACTGGGCCAAGAAGTCCCGCTGCATGCGCATCCTCAGCAAGCAGTCGGCTGCCAGAGCCGGCAGGGCTCGTTCCCCCGTTCTCTTGTGGTGGATGCATCTCGAAACCTCACTTGCAAATATCATCCAGTTTCCGGCCAGGACCAAAGAACCCCGTTGTAAACACACCGTCATTCTCTTTTTGTTTCGGCTGTCTCTGCATGGGCTCGGGCCTAACACTTGTTTGCAACGCTGGTTGTCATCGTGAAGCCTGTCGGGCCTGTCGGCCGTCTCGAAAATCCCAGAAGAGCGCAAACTACGGGGTGCTGACTGAGCGTTGAAGCCACCCTTGAAGTCGCACGGCAATCCGTCGGGCCTGAGAGCGACACATTGCCATCCTAGATGAATTGGGCCACTGCCGGGCTGCGAACCCACCATGGTCTGCTTCAACCTGGCATTTGTTGGATCGGGCAGACGGTTGAACATTCTTGCAGCGATGGAAGAAACCGCCCCGCGAGATTCTCGGTCGGTCGTTGATTTAACGATTGACCCGGTCAGTTTTCCTACAGCTGAACTACTTCAGATGATGTCTCAGTGCACATCGAGAAAACATAGCACCCCGTGGACCGAAATATCAGGCTGCGCCACATTGTGGGCTCGACATGGCTCGACTATCTGTTCGGGCAAGGATTCACGGCTGGTTCGCAGGAAAGGCAGTTTGGGGCGCACTGAGGCAGCTGCTAAGACCTCAATCAAGTTTAACGTTCTTCTCGTGACATGAAACGTTCGAAGCTTTCGCAATGGAAGGCATCTGTCTCCGTATCGACTGACAGGCAGGGAACACACCAGGCAGAGTACACACTGATTTCTACAGTCGGATCTCCTGGATTCGAGCTCGTGCTATGTTCGCACTAGAGTGAGAGTGAGGGCGAGCAAAAGCGTGAGGTGAGGGCGAGGGGGAGGGAAATGAGCGTGAGGGTGAGGGTGAGCGTGAGAGTGGGAGTGGGAGTGAGAGTGAGTGAGAGTGAGTGCGGGGGGCGAGTGCGAGCCCGCCCGCGACACCCTTGTCCATGCTCTAACGGCGAAAGCTTTGCCGTGAGAGCTACAGCTGATTAGCTGTCGTTCACTTAGCAATGCATGTCAGGAGTACATCAACGAATGCACTGTCCACATGGCAACGTATAGCAACGTCCGTTTGGTTCGGCATACTTTGCCGTTCTCATGACTGGCCTCCACCTGCTTCTGCAACCGCGGCGACCGAGAACCACTTCGGCCGTAGCCGGCCCGCTGTGCCTCGGAACCAGCTCTCAGGCTTCGCTGGACAATGTAAGAACTACCCGTAACTACCCAGCACTTCAGCTCGCTGCAACGGCAAAAGCCATTGATGCAGATGGGGGGACAAGAGCAAGTTGGCTGTGGCTTCAGTAGCTTCTCTGCGTCTTCTTGTGGATTGTGAACGACTAGCAAGTCGACCTGCATGGCTGCAGAAGCGTTGCTGCCCATCTCTTGGCAGGTTTCTCTGTGGCTCCATCATTTCGTGCTCAGGCGTTTCGACGTTTCGGCTGTTAGTCCATCCAATACAGCTTTCCATTGAGCAAGAATGACGCCCCTTCGGACAGGGTTTGGGACATAGCCCAACTCAATTCTCAGCTCACGATAACTTTAGCAGTTGCGGGGCAAGGAAAAAGTGTCGCTTGACATGCGATGCTGCGGGGTCTAGAAGCTTTGATTCAGCCGCTGCTAACCTTAAGCCAGCTCCTTCGGTTCTTCTTATCTTACCGGCTTGCGCTGCTTGGCAGCACACCAGAATCTGTGAAACCAATTGTTACTTCGACTAAGACAATAAAAAGAAAGAACATCCTATGTACATGTCTGCAGCTATTTTGCGCAGGCAGTCGCCAGCTTTCTGCGATAGAAGCAAGCCGCGGGACTTACCACGGCTTGTTCACATCAAAGGATCCTCGAAGCAAGTGCATAGCATGGTGCTGTCAATTCCCTCCGGCTGAACCAACCATAACCGACACAGCTCGTGCACGACGGGCAAGGAGCCTCATCGTCATCCCGTCCCCGAACGAGGTGGTCAGGTGGACGACCCATGCAGCGCCTGAGCGAAGAACATCGGAACCGGCTACAGATCCAGAAGTGTCTTGCACGGTGACTTTCAGAAGGCATCGACGCTGCTCGTCGTGTAAGGTCTGGGCAGGTGTATGGATCCTGGTGTGTACTTTCGCGTCAAGTGGGCCTGTGTTTCAAAAGCCGTGCAGCCAAACATCGATTCTGGAGCTGTGACGGTGAATCCGGAAGCTCCAAGAAATATCAGATGATCCTCCTAATTATTGGCTGACGGCTGTTCGTTTGCTACAAAACATGTCTGCTCTAACTTCAAGGTCAGCAGTCAAGTTCCTGGCGCTCTTTGGCAGCTGCCTCAGCAAGGCGAAAAGGCGAAAAGTGCATGTTCATGGCTATATGTTGACATGGTGCCAACTTGCCGAACATCATGCCGAGCAGCCAGTGCTCGTCCCACTGCTCTTGCTGCCCCGTCTGCGGATTTCGCATCCTGGCTGCAATTTCTATTTGCATTGCCGATTACACCAACCGGCCGTGCTGAGTGAATGACTCAACACTACAGTTTCAGAGTTCAGCCAGAAGCATGGTAGTGCAAGGCAGCTCAGCTCAAATGTACATCCCTTGAAAGGACCTGCCATTCGGCAAGTGCCGCTCGGGCAGCAAAGGCGGGATGTCGGCAGTAAGCATCGTTTGTGGCCTGGTCGGTTGCTGACAAAGGCAGTTCTCCTCTGAATACTGAAGGTCGGAAACAGGACACTCTTTGTCCGACGATAGGGCTTGGTCGTAAATTCCTGTCGTCCGGCGAATCGGACAGCCCTGTTTCGCGAGCAGAGGAAACAGAGAATTTACCTTTGCTGACACTCTCCTCGTCGTCCGGATTAGATGGTGCTTGAAGTATACTGCGTTCTGAGTCGTGCCGCGTAACGTGGGCATCTGCTGATCCTCGATATGCAATTACCTGTCGAATGTGCCTCTAAACATCCCGCCCCTCCTTCGGCCCATCGGCCATTCTTGCGAACATGCATACTTAACAGAGCTGTGCGAAATACCATCGACAGGAAACTGCACCCAAAGCGGCAGAAAGGAGACTGATCTCTGCCAGGTTTTTGCCACCGTGTTTTTTGTTGTGCATCCGCAATCATCCACATCCTTCGCGAAATGAGATAAAGGTCTTCATGAGAATCGAGTTCTTAAAGCATTGTGAATCGCGTGAATCACCCTGCCGTTGGAGAGATCGGGCTTCCCTCTGGAATGCATAACTCTTGTTCTTGCATATCGGTCGGCAGTGTTCCGGTACTTCGCTCGGGGACTCCCCCGAAACAGGTTCACATCTGTGGCCCCGTCATGCCCGGTCCATCCAGTTCTAGCCTGTTCTAGCCACTCCTCTGAGGGTTCACGGCTGTGGCACTCCTCTTCGAGATCCCGGCGCAGCCCTTTCAGTCTTTCAGTGGTGGCCACTCCTTTGATGTCTCACGGTTGAGGCACACTCCTGCCAGTGGCCAAGGGGATCCTCGCAAGTCTCCGCCACCCCAGCCCCAGCTTCCAGCCCGCAGGGCAGGGCAGGGCAGGGCAGGGAGGCAGGGCGGGCAGGCAGGGCAGCCAGCAGGGCGGGGCAGGGCAGCGATGGTTTGGTCTATGTCTTCGGGTCTGGCAGATCGAAATTCTCGCATCCGATTTCCAACTCCCGGACCCTATCCGGAGTTGACTTCCCATCTTCTTAGCCTGCCTCTTCTGAAGGCATGTGAACGGATGATAGCGCTCTCTCTTCTTCCTCGCTCTTCCTCAGCCCAGTGGAGCCTGACTGGTTCAGGCATGTCCAGCTTCTCATACTGAGCATCCCATCGGGGGTGCCTTGGCAACATGCCCAACAGAGTTCCCTGAAAGTCGTCGCACACGTTGCAGTATGCTTAGCCCCTGACCGAGCATAAAACCTTCGAAGCTCCGTTTCTGACTGAACCTGAGATGGACCGGCAAGGGCACAAGAGCCCATGGCCCAAAGCACCCTAGCTGCCTTCCAAACTTCCTCCCAAAGCAGTATGGTGTCTGATCCCAGGCACTTTCGCAACATCTGACACGCCCAGAAATAGGTGCCACGATTGTCTTGCATGCCTCTGGTTCGTAGTAGCGTCAGATCCAACGTAGGCTGAGAGCCGAGCTCGAGAAAACATGTGCTTCTGGCGCGGCATCAGCACCTTCCGGTCACCACATGGGCCATGTCCGCCCAATGCCCCGCAGACGTCAGACCCGGAGAGGCCTTGTTGAGAAGGGAGTTGTCTTGGCAATTCCAGCGCTCATTCCTGGCATCAATCCTCTGCACCGTCATAACAAGATTGCAGAGATGGGGCTGCAGCCAAAGCGGTCGCCATTGGCTCCTGGAAAATGTCGACAACTTTGCCAGAAGTACGACCGTGACAGCGCGCCTTTTGTGCTTTGTGAGTCGAAGAAGCCCGTCTGCATCCTATGTGGAAATCTGCACAACTTTCAAGGACATTGCACTCTAAGCGAGCAAGCCTTCTTGGAGAACTTGGGCTGCTTTGCAAAGGCGTCGTCATCAGGAGGCCTCCAATTGGGATGGAAGTCAGCATGCCATGGACGAGAGGCCGGCATAGGAAAAGGCTTGTCCAAGCTTCGCGCGGAGCGAAGGGCTTGAAGACCGGATTCGTGCTCCTGCAATCACAGTGGACATGGAAACACCAGCTGTCCTTGGAACTGCACTGGGGCTGCAAGGCTGACGCGCGCAGCCATCGATCGTATCGCTTCTGGCCTTGCCAGCAAGGATCACAGACAGTGCTCGGCAAGCATGTTCAGAACTCTTCTATCACATCTCCACGCATTCATGCTCTGACCTTCTAAACTCGGACCATGGTTGTGTTTGGAACTGCTTGCTTCGGATTCAGACTCGGGTTTCAACGGTTCGACACGCCACTGACATGTGATGCGGGCCCCGGCAATGCTAACCACTCACTCCTTGTTTCCCTGTACTAATAGTACGCAGTGGTAGCAGTGGCAGTGGTGGTAGTGTGGTAGCAGTGGTAGTAGTGGTACTGGTTGGTGCTGGTAGTGCTGGTAGTGCTGGCAGTGCTGGTAGTGCTGGTAGTGCTGGTAGTGCTGGTAGTGCTGGTAGTGAAAAGTGCTGGCAGTGCTGGTCGTGGTCGTGGTCGCGGTAGCGTTAGGTCGTGGTCGTGGTCGTGCTGGTGCTGGTGCTGGTGCTGGTGCTGGTGCTGGTGCTGGTGCTGGTGCGGGTGCTGATGGGCCGAGGCAGAGAAGCTTGTAGATACTGACTAGAATCTCAAGTGACTAGAACCTGTATACA
>CAJNDV010031193.1:14492-26992 GCA_905221635.1 Symbiodinium sp. CCMP2456 | reverse complement strand
GTTTCTTCCATGCTCTGCGCAGTACTGCTCACGAGTCGCCAGAGGCGTTCTGCGCAGCCTTTCGCATGCAGAAGTCCACTGCCTGGGCAGTTGCAGTCGAAGGCCCTAAGTTTCAAAATCAGAGTGTCCGTGCAAACTGACTTCTGTGTACCTGTGGAACATTGATCTCGGATCGGCCGTAGGCTGCATTGGACTCGCCCCCTTGGCGAGAAACGCTCTCTTTGCGGAGCAGTGCTGAGATATTGAGGTTTCCGTCCCTGCAACCACCGATCAGCAAAACAAGGGCTGCCGCTCTTTGGTGCAATGACTGCCTGCCAGTGCTGAAGGTGCAGAGAACGATGCGGAGTTCACGGAAAGGACAGTTCACTTCAAGAGGTTTGTGGCACAGCACCTTGAGAATCTCCTGAAACTCATCGCACATCAGCTCCTCTGTCGGCATGGAAATGGCGAAAAGCTACCGCCGGGCCATACTCTTTAAGCGAATGCGCAACGCCATTTCTCGGCTCCTCCCTTGTGATGGTCCCACTGCCTCGAGCTCGAGCTCTGTTCCGATCTCTACGCTGCGACGCTGCTGGTTCTGTGCTGCTATGTGCAGCTTCGCAACGGTCCCGGTCCATGCGAATCCATAGCTTCTCCGCCTCACAGAAGGGCATGGAAAAAGAAGCTGACAGCCGCGCCACGAAAACTCGCCGGGAGCACCCATTCGCCTTAAAGATGACATGGGTTTGGGTTCTGCGCAGACATGGGCAGACCTCGAGATTACGATTGGCCCCTCTGGGTGGCTTGCGATGCTGGATCGGGTCGTCCGCTGCCGGTATAGCAAACAAACTCTTGGCTTGACCTGCCGTAGAAGACTCACTTTGCCCATGTCACCCACATGACAAAGATATCACCCGACACTCCGCCTGGTTCCTTCATGGCGGCTAAGGATCATGCTCCCAGAGTTTCACTAGCATGCTTGGCAACAGTTTTGAAGAAGACTCATCCTTAGCATCTGCCGGATCCAAGAAACTCTTGCCTTCAACTCCTTGGCTGATATGCTAACAGTTCAACTGTTTCAAGCGGATACTATTGGTTCCTGTCCTTGAATATTTTTTGACTCAAGCAAGCTGCGAGAGGAATATGTTCGAAGCTGCACAACCAAGGCGTCGCGCTGGCTGTTTGCATTTTTTCCTCCTACACAGTGGTCCTCTCGAGGCCGGCGGAGACGCTGGAGCCGTGGCCGTAAAGCACCAGCCTGGTACAGTCGCCGTGCGCAGTCTGCAACCTTGCTGCCTTCTTGAGGACCGCACCCGGCTGCCACCAGCCCTATTGCTGGCAGCATCGAAAACCGAAATGCCGCCATCGAATCATCAAGCACCTGACAGAAGCGAGGTGGGATTTTGCGGCTGGAGCTTCTGGGTCCCGAAGGCACCCCAATAAGGCTCAAGCTGAGAGCGCGAGGTCTTGCAAGGGAAGCTGCAACCTCCCCATCAGGCCCACTTGCCCTCAAAGAACTTGCGTGCGATCTATCCGGAACTGAGGCAGCGGCGCCGCGAGCAAGAAGTAAGCTGTAGCAGAGGCGGCTTGCAGAACTTGGAACCTTGAGGTTCAGTGGCCCCATTCCCTCAATGGCTGCCAAATCAGAATCTTGGCTTGCTGCTCTGTCAGTGTATACAGCCTCGGACTTGCAGCAGGATTGCTCGACTGCGGTTAGCCGGTTAGCCTCCCAAGTCAAGGATCCTTGGCCTCCGACATGCCGGGAAAGGCAAAGAGAAGGACGCTGTGCCAGGCTCCAGCACATGGCGACTTACCTTCCGTAGCTACTCCGGTCTCCAAGCGCAGCCGTGTGCCGTGCAAGACGGGGCCTCCGAAAAGACAGCCCATTCCACCGGAGTAGTCCTGTCGGGATCACTTGGCGTTTTCTTGCCACTCGACGTTGATATGACTCAGGATCGTTGATATTCAGAAACGCCTCTAACACGATGGCAACGTCACCCTTCCAGGCTGCTGACCTTACGACTGTCCATGCAAGCAGCAATCAGTCGTGCCAGCTCTGCCCAGATGTGACATGCATCAGACTAGACTAAGTTTTCGGCACTGTCAGGGCTGCCAGAAAGTTGCAGGGACTTAGTAAGCAATACATCCGACAACAATTTCAGAATGCGCCTTGTTTTGACACATGCTTTTCGAGCTACCAAACACGAGGCTCTTTTGCTCATGCATCTGCCCTCGGAACGACCTTAAATTGCATGGCATCCCTGAGACATCATTGTCGAACTTGTCGAACTTGATAGTTTCCTGGTCTGTGTGCGTCTGCGGTTCTGCACATACCACTTCCGCCTAACCTCCACAGATCTTGGCTGCACTTGCATCTGCACCCGGTGGCGACTAGGCTTCCAGCAGGTCCAGGGACTCTCACAATACAGAACTCGTTTATGCTCGTCGCTGCTCGTGTGGGGCACCATCGTTGCTGGGCCCTCACGGCCAAGAGCGCTGCTTGTCCACCAGACGGTCGCAGGGAGGTCGCCAGGTTCAGCCAACTTGCCTTGGTGGGATCCTTTAGCTGTGGCCTCTCGAAGCTGTCAGCCATTTGCGCGGGCCTCTCCACTCTTCAATATTTTTGGGATGTTTCCTGCGGTCATCGTTGCTGCCTCTCGCTGCCACGACCAGGGCATGCACTTCACCTTCCCATGGCCGGCTTGACCGAAAATTTCTGGGCGGCGGAGTAACCGATCTTTCTGTCCTGCACCTTTGCGAGAGCTCAAGTGGGTGGCCTTCTCCTTCACAGGCAGAACGCTTCATGGCAAAAATTCGGTACGAGTACATTCCCCAATTCCTCCGCCTTTGAAAGGAGTACACTTGCTAATGGCTTCCGAATGTAGCGGGATGCCAACCGCCCTTGCCAGTCAGCGCCACTCTTACCTGATTTTGTCGACACGTGTACAAACCGTGATGATAGGGGGCAGTAGGGCCCCAGAATTGCTGTTCGTGTTCATGCTCTCCTTCTGTCAGCCCAATTTGTCGGATCAGCCTCCAGCAGGTAGACCGATGGGACTCTTGCCAGACTTGCAACTCAATCGACTGCTACAGCTTCTCCAAAGATATTCAGCAGTGTGTTATGGGAGCGTCGGAAATTTAGCTCGTCGAACTGTTTTGCGGCAACGTCGTCTTTGATCGCTAGTGTCCTCACGCAGCCTTCTCACGCGGGTCCCCTTCATTCATTCAGGTGCCACACGGAAAACTGCAGTGAAAAGATGTGGACACGTCGCTTACTGCTTGAGCTTCGAAGCGTATACAGTCGCCGATGCCATCGTCACGGTGGCGATAATACACACGACCAGGTGCATGAGCACTGCCATCAGCACCACACGTGTGCTCTCCTCGGTTCGTCACCGACTTCGAGTACAACGCACATGAGCGACTCCGCGAGTGTCAACAGATTTTGCGGCCATGCCTCGTACCAAAGCTGCGCCTGCGATCGCTAGAGTGGCCACAAAAGCAAGCATCAAACAAAACTGAGCAAGCTTCGGAATTCTAGACTGCGTGCGAGGGAGAAAAGCATCGAGAGTGAAAAAGAAAAACACACGACATGGAAAGCCGCTTCGGGATTAGAGACCAGGCAACTAGTAGACTGAAAAAAGATGAATAGATGCACAGATGACCAAATTGACATGGCTAGACATGAACTCTCAGTAGAATATGTATCTGGATGCATACAAGTGCATGTATGTATCTATGTATGTAAGCATGTTCGTAGGCAGGTATGTATGTGTGTATGTATGAGACTCATGAGACTGTATGTGTGTATGTAAGTATGTTGTATGTATGTAAGTATGTACGTATGCGTGCACATGTATGTATGTATGTATGTATGTATGTATGTATGTATGTATGTATGACAATCTGCTGCAGTCAATCCAGCCATTAAGTTCCACAAAGACAAAGCCGCCAGGGAACGGGAGTTGGAGAAACAGATCGCAAAATCTGAGAGCTCTCGTGGTGAGTCAAGGCGGAATAACAGCAAATCTTCTAGTCGACATCGTTCTGAACTGAGTCTAGGGGCTGCATTTCACACCCTAGAGAGTGCAGCAGATCGTGCTTCAGGTAGTATCGGAGATCCTGCAACTAAGAGCAGCGACAATTTGGCACAATCCTCACATGATACTCTGTATCACATGCCGGCATCATTGGTGTTGGTGGGATGGGTCGTTCTAATGGATAACACGCAAGGTGTTCATGCCTCTGACAGAGGTGGACAAGGTCAGGATGGTGGTGATCCTAGTGATCGGCCCCTTGGTTTGGGTGATGCTATGCCAACTTGAGGTGCTGGGCCACAGCTATGGGATCCATCGTCGTCGTCATCTTCGTCTTCGTCCTCGTTCTCTGATTCTTCGTCATCAGAGAAAGCAGAAGAAGAAGAATGTGAAGATCACCAGGAAGGAAGTTGAGAAAATTCAAGTGCCAACGTTTCCCAAGTTGAATCAACTTGATACATGGAAGTCTCACATCGTCCTGTCCTCCCGAAACCTACTGAACATGGTGAAGAGAAAGTATCGTACCATCGATGCCAAGATGCGTTTGTCTTTACAGCAGATGCTTCGACAATCGGGCAACAGCGTGAGAACGGTCAAGGTTAAGGTCGATAAGTTGCAAAGGAACCGATCAAGGCATGGCAAGATGATTACAAGTAGAGAGATCGACGCGATCATTCTCGAGAACTCCAGATCCAGTGACAGAACTGGTAGGATGTTCATGGTGGAGAACCTCATGCATCTCGAGTATCCACGGGACAGCAAGCTCTATGACTTCTTTCATCACTGACAGCTCTTTCTCGAAGGTCTGCGAAAGGAGGACATTCCTCCCCGCCGCTCACTTGAAGATATTCTTGATAGGAAGATTCAAGGCTCCGATGTTAGAAAAACGGAACTTGCGTCCACCCAAAACCTCGCAATTTTCACAGACAAGAAGTGACAGGAGTGAAGGGTTGTGCAAACCGTGAGCCACTGAAACGACTACTCATGTGCAAACATCCAAACTCCGATGGAATGTGTGGCTGCAACAGCCGAAGAAGCCTTTCAGACGAGTGATTTGTTCCCTTGAGCGCACGACCACCTGAACTCAATGAAAAAACTCCCGTCGCCAAACCCCACAAGAAGAGACTGGTTCTCAAGAATCCGCACAACTCATCGGTGCCGTTGGGCAGCAAGCCCAGGACCCACAAGGACCTACACAAGAGTGTGACTCGTTCGGAGAAACCCGAAACCCCAAAACGCAAACCGGCAAAAACTGTTGCAAAAAACCTTCAAGCTTCGACAAGCTCATTGGCTCCAGAGATTAAACTGTGAAACAGGTGTTCGGGGAACCACGAAAACTGAAACGGAGTGAATGGCTGCCGAAACCCTGAACCCTCAAAGTGGTCGCGAAACACCAATTGTGAATCGATCGTGGGAAACACCCTGCAAAAACCAAAGAAAACTCGAAGAAAGCCGCCAAACCTTAAACCCTAAAACAGGTCAGTGGTTGCCACAGACCCAAAAGCCTGCAGGAGTGATTAGCTCCCAAAAAAGCCCGAACCCCAAAAAGTAGTGACTCGTTGACAGGGAGTGCACGGTTCCGAATGTGCAAGACCCTGGAAGGTGAGAGAGGTTCACTGAAGATCCAAACCGTACAAGGTGTGCGCGTTTACGAAAAAAACAGCACTCTGAGACTGTGCATCGCAACAAAAGCTGGTGATTGCGACAAACCTTAAACCCAACAATGAATCAATGGTTGGCACAGACACAAAACCTAAAAAGAGTGATCCGCTCCCCTGAGCCCAAATCACCAAGAATGGGTGGCAAGCCTAAACCCCTCAAAGCCGTGATTCGCTGACAAAAGCCAAAACCTCTAAAAGCCGTGACTCACTGACAAAAGCCCAAACGCCTAAGAGGAATCATGGATAGAAAAAAGCAAGGCCCTAAAACGGGTGACTCGTTCACAGAAGCTCCAAACCGTCCAAGGTGTGCACGTTTACGAATAAAGCAAAGTTGTGAATCGTTCGCAGAAACCCCACACCCGAAAAGGACTCAGTGGTTGCGACGTTTTTGAACCCCTCAAAGCCAAAAAAAACGAAAGCCCAAAAGGAGTGGTGGGTTTCCGAAAGCCACACCTCTACGACAAACCTTAAACCCTAGAATGGGTTAACCGAATTCTCCGACAAACGTGTGTCGTTTGTAGATGTCACGCAAGCATTTATGTTTTCGTTTGTTCGCATGCATTAGAACAGGGACACTCTATGCGTGCGTGTGTATATATATATATATATATATTTTTTTTTATTTATGTATCTAGTTCGTTATTTATTTGTTTCTGTGTATACATATGCAGCACATACATGATAACTCTATATGCCGTATCTCCTACTGGAAGGACACTTGCGGCTTGCAAGGGCTTGGGAGACCTTCCTAGATGCCAAGGTGCCAGGAGTTGGGAAGGATGCTCGAGAAGAGCAACCAATCTTGGTGTTGCAGCTGCCTCAGGTCGCTGCCCAACTCAGTAGCATTTCACCCAAAGTTGGAGCCTAGCCCGACTGGCCTTGATGCCGAACACGGATGAGGCTTGCAGAACTGCGCGCCCGAACACGTCGTCCTGGCGAAGTGAACAGACTCTTGTCTGAGCCTGTGTCACTAAAGCTAACGCGCGCAGGAATGGTAAGGGTGTCCTGCTCCACCATGATACCTTGCAGAAAGGTACCACAGGAGAAGTTGCTCCTCCTCTCACGCCACCGACTCTGAGCAAGCTTCGGGAAGACTTGTCTGGGTGTTCTCTGGGACACGGTTGATTCTGTTCGCTCACTCGTTTGCTGCCCTTACAGGAGTTGAAAGAAGGGACTACGCGCGGAAGCCGACTTCTACTCTAACGAAGCCAATTGGTCGAGCTTGTTCAAGGAGCCTGTGTTTGGGGAGAGAGGGGGCCTCATTTTGTGAAGGCCGCAAGGCCTCCTCACTCTCTCACGACAGACGTGCTCCTGCCGCAACAGTCCTTGCCAACAGCCCAGTACAGGACCTCAACGGGCCAGTGCAACCTTTGCAGAGAACAGTTCGCTACCGGGGCCCAGACCTGCATGGCCCTTTGATGCTGCAGGACGACAGGCGCCACGCAGTAGATACTCCCCCTCCTGGGCACACAGCCGAGACGTTCGACAACTCATGCTGACGCAACTGGCACGAGCCAAGCTTCGCAAGGTGTCCTAGAGAATGCTTCTCATCGACCACAGTACCATCGACGAACTTCAGAAAGGATACCTTGAAAGGTCTTACAACACCCGGACGCTAAGGAAATTGGAGTGTCCCTTGCAGGCCCGATCGTGGCATGGGGCCATGTCCACTTCGCGAGAGACATCGTAGGGATTTACGATCTGATAGCTGGAGGAGCGGTACAGCTGCCAAAACCTGCGGTCAGTCGGAATGTCACGAGTCCATGCAGTCCCTTCATTGGACACGCCGCATGACACTCGCAACAGGCCTCTCCAAATACCCAGCTTCCTTGGTTCAACTCATATCCACGGGCACAACTTGCCACAAGGTGTCAGCACGGTCCGGATGGGACGGGTGGGACGGGCGGGAGGGGCGGGAGGGGTGGCGCGTCCAAGTCAAGCCTCCAGCCAGGTCCCCACAGCAGCTCCGAGTCCAATGGATGCGAGGCACAAGAAGCCAATGGCCATCAGGGTGGCGTTCCTCGTCAGGGCCAAAGGAAAGGCTGAACACCAGAGAACATGCACGCGGCACGGGCCTTGCAAATCTTCCCAGGCTGATGCTCAAAACCTGGCTGGTGTGGACATGTGTCTCTCATCATCTCCCCTATATGCCGTTCAAGACGTGCTGTCACGCTTTTTGATGCTCTAAGCCCAGCACACAAAGCACCATGCAGCAAAGCTCCAGCATCCAAACAAGGGCCTGCCATTGAGTGCAAGACTCGATAGTCTGCAGATCCCGCTAAGTGTCCGCAACTCAAACGCAGCTGCAGACCATCTCCAATGTGAGAGCCCAGAACTTGCTTCGCATTAACATTCTCAGCTGCTGGCCGCATGGTCGTGGTAGAGGCAGACGAACAAACTGAGGCTGAGCACCTTGGGGAAGTGCGAGTCGACAAGCGGATCCACACCATGGAAAATGTGCAAGGAATCCTCGTGAGTCATACGAGTCATACGTCATATAAGTCATGTGAGTCATGTTATGGACACTCTCTTGGAAGCGATCTGCGTTGTCATCTAGACACCGGAGCACAAGGCGCGCACACCCCGCCACAGCATGATAATGCGGGTTGTGTGGTTACGCCGGGTCGGATCCATGCGGTGTAGGCGAGGCCGCGCTTTGCAAGGGGGGGCAGGGGCACCAATCAAGACTGGACTCGCTCGCTTCGCCGTTGTCAACTTCGGGGTTGGAGGAAACTTTACGACAAAGGAATTGGGATGAGTTGAAGCGACACACTTTCCGTTTACCCCTTTTTCGGCTGGGGTCCACTAAAGTCTGGGTGGGCTTGAGGCCTTCGCACGTGGGCCACACGCTCATGTAGTTGTTTCCAACTACACCTATGCACGAAAGTCTTGCACGTTTCTCAGTGAATCACCCTTGGCCGGGGAGTCCATGTCATGCATGCAGTGTGGCATCTGTGGCGAGGGATTCCGGAGCCGAGAACTGAGACAGCAAAAGCATGCGGACACATGCGCTGCAGAACCGAACTCACGGGCCACGAGCTAGGGCTGCGGACAACATACGCGAAGGCTTCCTCACTGAAAGGGGAATATACAAGACAACCAGGAGCTCTTCTGGCAAGAGCTCCACAGCCACAAAGCCCCGAGACACACGTGGAAGATCCGCTCCTGCCATCCCGGACACTGCAACTGGATGCAACTGGGGTCTCCACGAACGCGATCCATGGCATCAGTGTGGCCCGAAGCTTGTCGCAGCCCGACATCCTGCAATGCAGTCAGCGATGTGGCAAGAAATGGGCAGACCGAAGGTGCCACATCCTCGCGGCGATTGGATACGGCTGTGGGAGGAACAGCTCCGAGGCCTCCAGACTGCGCAAGGAGCTCAGGCAGGAAGGCAGCCACGGAGCTAGATGGCACTGTCATGCACTTTTCATCTGAAGGGCTGCCACCGAGGCCTGATCTTCGTAAAGGTCCTCCGCTGCACTGATGTCGGCGAGCTCTGCAGGCTCCGGCATGCCCAAGGTGCTTCGGGGAAGCCCCGCCACATCCCCGGAAGCGGGAATCAATCTCTCTCCTGCTATCACTGCCATGGGCGTCGAAAGACGATTGATTTCAGACGACGTGACACGGATGTTCGCTCCTGCTGACAGCCCCACAGGCCGCCACGACATGGCACCGCCGCTCATAAAAAGTTGTCAAGGCGCTCTAGCACTCTAGCTCAAAACAGAAAGGAAGCAAGCATGTACCAAAACTCATCGAACCTGTAGGGTAGTGCATCACAAGCAAACACCATCGACCACTAACGACTGCGAGATATGCCACGTGCGGAGACATGTTCTCTGTCAACCTCCATCCTGCCAGTAGCCTACTGAGAGATCGACTGAGTCCGATGCATCCCCAGCAGTTGAGTGTAGAGTGTGGCCCGCACCGCCCAGGAGAAATCGCGATGACCTCTCATAACATCAGAACTGCTGTGCTGCCTGCGATGCACATCACCCTTGCCTGCCCTTTTGTTTTAGGAGTGCATCCCTCCCAGCCTTCCAAGAAGCCTTCTGCAACGACGTTCGCCGCGGCCTGTGGAAGACGTGAGCCCAGGAACACCGCCACCCAAACCAGGCGGATCTGCCTGCCAGATCAACAGGAGTTGCGTGTCCGATAATGTGGCAGATACCCACCCAAGCATCGACCTGGTTCCAGCTGAGCGACCCGAGTCTGTCAGACGTGAACAGGTTTGGCAAGAAGCCGATAAAGACTCCTGCCACAACAGCTGCTGATCCCATCAGTTGCACCTGAGGCATGCCAGCTCAACACGAGCTCAGGGGAATCACAGTGCAAGCCAGACTGAGAGTCACGCTGTGCCGTAGCTTTTCTGCAGCATGGCTGTCGACAGCAGTAACGACAGCGGTACCACAGCCTATCAAAGCCACGGATCAAACGAATTGACTTTCGCGAGCTATCCGGTCCTGCTGAAGAATCGGTGGCAAGTCATCATTGCCCACCCGAGGAATGCTCACAATCTCCAAAGAGTTCCTCAGGCTGAGACATATCAGGACTGCCGTCAAAGCTGAGAAGAAGCCGTCCCTCTAAGCGAGGAGTTGGACAGAGCCACATCGCGCATTAAACAAAAAAACAAACTTACAGCAGGGCCGGCAGGCCCGGCAGGGTAGGGAGGAAAAGACCCAAATTCTGAAGAACGCACATGAGCAGAACCCAAACGGAAAGTCTTGTTGAAAAGCAGGCCAGGCGCTGAGCGGAGAGGAGCGCCGCCAAGCGGAACCAGTATGTCAGATGACAAGAGCTTGCTCTCGAGTCCTAGAAGCAGCCAATATATGGGAGTTTCAGAAAATTAGGGTACCTTATTTGCGGAAGGCTTCTGAGTACAACTGCAGACTCGTGGGGAGGCCAGTCCTTTGGCATTACCGTCAGTAAGCATCCCGAAAGCAGGGCCCCAATTGCAGCATTCAGCTGTGCAGCGAAGAAAGGAAATTCATGCCTGGCAGGCTGTCGAGATGCGGCTACAAGTGCCGTCACGTCACGAGCCACCCGCCGGATTCATGCAGCCGAGCATCAAATGGTGAAGCTCGGAATAATATAGGCATGTGCTGACGATGGACACGACACAATTCGCAGCGCAGATTCCTGCCTGTCCATGCTACAGGGTGATGTGTGGGACAGCCACCTACCCAGCAGTGTATGGGCCGCATCACTTGGCTAGAAGGCAGAAAAGCCGAGCTGCGATAGCGACACCCGGTAATGCTGTCTGGGTAGGAAGAAGCGACACACGCGGCTCGCGATTCATCCATCAAGCTTTCAGCACACTAAGCTTAAATTCTGCCCGATCAGGTATGGGCTAGTTTGAGTAGTGGGCCTCGAGTATGAAGCAAACGCAGGTGTGTGGACAGAATTCTCGTCAGAGATGGCTCCATGTGCAGATTCTCAGGCATTGAGCCACGCTTGAGACGGAACAGGGCCACATGTTTGCATTTCCAGCTTAAACTCTTGTAGTCCCACAATCACAAGGAAGACACGGCAAGGCGTTCCCTTTCTCATCGGGGATCCACCTCATTAGCGGGCTGTCAGCCGCTCGAAGGGGCAACTGATCTGCCAAGAGACGCATTAACAGCAGGCCATGATGTTGCCCTGATCCGCCTTACTGAAACCTGATGTAATGTAGAGTTGGCCGAGTGTTTCAAGGGCAGCATGCTTCTGTAGCTGCACGTAGTTGAAACAACGAAACTAAAGCGTAGATGCAACATCTTGGTGACGTCTAGCTTTAGCTTGTTGGCAGATTCGGCAACGGGATGGCGTCATTCCGAAAGCAAGCTTCCCGGAAGGTTGCACAGTGTTGGAACGCCCACTTCCGGTTGGACATTATCGGCACGGTGGACACTTTCGCGTTCCTCGGATCGAAGGAAGCCAAGATCAACTTTCTGATCAGACGCTTTTCGCACCGGTGCGCACTGCTACACCAAGCTCGGACAAGATGCGTTGTCAGGGACGATTTCTACCAGCCACCGAAGCCGGGCCCGACAGGCTACTATTTAGAGTGACGCTGTCGGAACCTAAACTTGTGGTGGTCTGGTTGTTTCACTTGTTCTGTGTGCATGACTACATATAAAATCGAACACCTGCAACCGGCTGTCTTACCTGATTCTCTCCCTGGTTGGGCTCTCTGTCTGCAGTGTCCTTGCTCTCCCGCCTGCCTGCCATCGGTTCTTTTCTGTCTGTCTCTATACGCCCCGGATGGCATTTGGATTTCTAAAGGCTGGCACCAACCCGAGTCTTCCGTTAGAACCATTTGGGGGGGTTCACAAACTGCTTGATGCATGCAGCACGCACGAAGATGTGCAAAGCCTGACCTTGGATAGGCCGGGTTCGGCATGGTAGTCATGAAGTGGTGGCAGTAGCAAAATGATGGCAATAGCAAGAATAGGAAGTAGGAATTGTCGTAGTGTGAATAGTAATGATAGTCATCGTTGTCCTCCTCCTGCTGCTCCTCACCCTCGTCCTTCTCGTCGTCGCAGATGTTCGCCGTCACTACGAGTAGAGCAGTAGCAGTAGCAGTAGCAGTAGCAGTATTAGCAGCAGTAGTAGTAGTAGTAGTAGTAGTAGTAGTAACAGTAGTTGTAGCAGTAGTTGTAGTAGTAGCAGCAGTAGTAGTAGTAGTAGTAGTAGTAGTAACAGTAGTAACAGTAGTTGTAGCAGTTGTAGTAGTTGTAGTAGTAGTAGTAGTAGTAGTAGTAGTAATAGTAGTAGTAACAGTAGCAGTAGTAACAGTAGCAGTAGCAGTAGCAGTAGCAGTACGTAGCAGTAGCAGCAGCAGTAG
>CAJNDV010031193.1:0-14395 GCA_905221635.1 Symbiodinium sp. CCMP2456 | reverse complement strand
TCGTCGTCGTCGTCGTCGTCGTCTTCCTCCTCCTCCTCATCATCGGCGGTTGTGGCGGTAGTAGCAGCAGTCATGTACAGGTAGCTAAGCAGTTGAGCAGTTGCCTGGTCGTCGTCGTCGTCGTCGCCACCACCGGCGTCGTGGTTGTCGAGTAGCTTGCAAAACATAGTGTCATCTTAGTAGCGATAGATGAGCCACAGTACGAAAATTATGAGTTAAATGCATCCAAGGATCAACCGTCGCACAGCTTCGTTTCGGCGGCCATCAGAACAAAGATTAGTTCAAATGAATGGCCAGCACCGCGATCTAGTTCGCTCGGACAGAACACGCGATGCAGCCTCAATGCTCCTGAGGAAACGTCCGAAAGACACCCTAAAATCTACAACGACCTAGAAGAGGCAACGACGGCTGGCCCAGGGTGCTTTCCCAGGATTGCCTGGCCGCATAGGGACTCACACGAGCGTTGCCTGACTCGGGGCCGCGGCTACAGACTGCATCTATCTACTTGAGGCACTGCTTGCTTTACCAATGCTGACAACGCTTTTGTGCTTGCACTTAAAAGACGGAGCTCTCCTGATGGGAAGGTGTGTCCTCGACTTCCACGGCTGCTGTAGATGAAGCATCGCAAATATGACAACTATGAGTGCAGAAAGACAGTTCCTGGTTTACATTTTTACGAGCAACAGCTGACAGGTTGAAGAGGACGCACCGTCTACGAGGGACTGCACTTGATAGCAGCAAGAAAGGGCACACAAGAACAGCTTCGGGACTTGTCTATTCTGAGCAGTGTTCCATGCGGGGTGGCAAGGGGTCTTTAAGGAAGGAAGATGCTTCCTTCGCTTCCATTCGCCAGGCGGAAGGCGGTTTCAGTAACATGGCGTGCCATGTGGAGAACGGCACAGCCGGAGCTATTCGGAGGTGAAAATGCGAAAATCACGTCGCCACCGGCCTCTCATTACGTGCATTGCCTAAAAGAACAGCAATCAGCAAGCAGTCAAGACTGATGCTTTGAGAAGCCAGAGCGGGTGCACTAACTCAATGTGGCAGCAACCCACGAAGGAGTTTGGACGGCCAGGGATGCAGAAACTGCGTCTAGGGTGGCGGCTGGGGCGGTTGGACAAGAACCGCGCAGTTTGCAGCAGCTGGCTGAGCAGACTGCATGACAAAATATATGTCATTCATGCACAGCTGATCTGATGGCATTTCTGCCACAATTCAAAGCCTTCTGCTGCTGCCTGAACGCCTGGCGGAGATCTAAGCTGTGCTTGTTCATGGCAGGGGTGGCTTCGAACGAGTGAAAAGGAGCTACATCACATCCCAATAGCGCAACCGGCGCACCTCATAGCAAGGACGCCAGGTCTGCTCCCACGAGCTGCTCTTCTAGCGGTGCGCGTTCCTGGCTGCCAACTCCGCCAAACATGTGTCCCTTCTGCAGATATGATTCTCTGGAACACTCCCGCCTGACTTCCGTCGAACTTTGCATGCTTGGTCTCAAGCTGGTTCAAGCTTGTGTGCTGCACAGCTTCTACCTCGTCGGATCTCGTCTGACAATTCGAGCTGAGTGCTGACTCGGTGGTACCACTTTGAAACCTTTGAAACCTGCATCCTCGATCTTCGTCCCCAACTCCCGGCCTTGACTTTGGGAAAGCTGAGCCAAGTCATGTGGGAGCTCACCAGCACCGCCTCCCAGAAGCTTCACTATTTAGTATTATAATAAACTATATTATGATTTAATATTATATTAAACTATATTATATTATAATATAATATTATATTAAACAATATTATATTATATTGTATTAAGTCATCCAGAGCGCTCCAACGCGCTTTTTCTTGCGTCAAAAAGCGGCCTGCTGGCTGCCCGGGCCAAGGCCAAATGAGGCCTCGTGCCTTACGACTTACGATGCGACGAAGCTCTCTTTGCCCTGACCTCAACCCCCTGCACCTTTCACCACAATGCCCTCTCCCTAATGCCTGCATGTTCTGTGAGATATTGAAGCCAAAAAGGAGAATCAGCAGTGTTGCATGTGCAATAATCAAGGTGAGTTTAGGTGATTGGCTTGTGCCATTCCGGGTTAGCGGTGCCCCGACAGAATGGAACGATATCGGCAGAAACGAGCTAGCACCTCGGATGCAATCTCCGCCAGATTGACTACATATGTCCTTGAACCCAACACCCACGCCAACAGTGTGCTCGTTTGTGCAGTTCGTTTTTCTGTTCTTTCTTCTGCCCGGCTTTGTGGAACCGTTCGGGCCCCCTCCGTGACTGGACCACGGTTCCCATGAACTCATGCCGGCATTTGCGACCGCGGCGCCTGGCTACATCTGCTTCCGGGGAAATGCTAACTGCTAATACTCCGGCTTGCGCCAAAACCTACGATTACTGTCCAAAGGAGCATCAGCATTTGCCGAGCGTGATTTAATGGGTCTACCTGGCCCGAAACTCCTCGACCCGGTTTGTTGTCATAGCTCTTGTTGTGGTCTCTGTTGAAGCTGCTAGTGTTGTTGGTGTTGTTGGTGTTGCTGTGGTTAATTGCAGCCAAACTGAAATGGTCACCGTTGACGGCCCGGCCCTCACTCTCCCCTGCCACCGGAAACCGGCTAGGTCTCAGCTTCCAAGCTACATGTGTGCCGGAGTTTGCTCAAGCACTGGGGTGACTAGGGTTCGAGATTTGAGCTCAGGACAAAGGTGGAGCCACCGAAGCCATCATCATGGATGTGGCCGTCTGCGGTCCGACCTGTCAAAGCATGCGGCAAGCCGTGCGAAGCACCCTGACATTGCATGCCGTGCCACCCCGCCTCTGCCGTCTCTGGGTTGGGCAAGTTCAACAAAATTGATTCGCCCTTGGCCCTTAGAGACTGCCGGATGAGAGTACCTGACAGAGCACCCAGGCCACTAAAGACTAAAGCAGCACTTCTTCGCGTGATGGCTTCTTGCATATTCTCTCGCTGCCACATGCTGCAGCCTCTCGATGTGGTTGACGTCACTGTGGCTCTCAGATCTTCGGGCTCTTGCCCATGTGAACTTTGATAGAACAGGTGCTTGGAAAGTGGGTCGCGGGTATTCCACATTTTCGTCCCTTGTCCGTGTGGTTGTTTGGACGCTCAAACCTTCGGTAGTCCCTGGATTTGGCCAAAATGGCAGCTCGCAGGACAGTCTGCGAGTTTCACTGTAGGACGGTCCATTCACGGCGGCGTTCATGACGGCATTTCGTGTTTCAGGTGGCACACATCAGGCAACTTGAAGGTAGCTGGCCAGGCCACGGGAAGTAACATCAATCGGTCCCTGGTGGGTCATCCAGTTTTACTCTGAGCACGGGCAGGTTCGGGTAGATATTCCGTTCTTGGCAGCATTCGATGAAGCAAGAGCTTCTTGATCTTGATCTGTCGAGTCGCCATGACTCCCTCGAAATGACGGAGAGGATGAAATTAACGCGACCATGTTCCGCCGTCGCATCAACGCAAGACCAAACCTCGCAACTACTGGGTGGGTGCATTGACAACGCATGACGTTGCCAAGAATCTCCCTCCAGCCACTGCCGCCGTGATCTGGATTAAGCCGCGGAAATGGTTATTTGGGCAGAGATGTCGGTGCAGCCAGTGGTGGCGCGACGTAGACTCACTCTCAGTCCCTCTGAATTAGGAGCCTGTCGTCCCGGAATCGAAGAGGCCCTGCACCGGTGTCCGCGTCTTGCTTACACCTGAGCCAGGACTGCAAGCACCAAAGATGCGAGCAGCGCGGTCATAGCACAAACATGAAGTCTTGGGCGGTTGGACAAGTTGAACACTGAGTTCAGAACTGGCTGGACCAGCTCCCTTGCTCTGGATCTGTGTCTTGCGCTCCTGCACCCACACCATTTGCCAAACTTCTGTCCAAAATGTTTCCACTAGTCTTAGCATGACACACTCCTCGCGGACGAGCACGCGAGTCTGTTTCTCACTCCTCAAAGCACACTATGCAAATTACAGCCCGAAGACGGCGTTCATCTGTGCAGTGACTTCGACTTTGCAACCCCTCCCGGTAATATGTGGTACAGCGACCCCGTTGAAGGATGACTCTGTCACATTGCCAGTCATCGATCCGGTCCCCGTTGCCCCTTGTGAGGCCCAGTCCCACCGATGCCACTGTCCACGGTCATCGCGCAGTGACCTGTGCATGCAAAGCCGGAACCCATGTGCACAGAACTTCACAGAAACATCTCATCCCTACCGGCTCTGTCACGAACTGCCATCGTCTTGAGGTTCGAACGGCAGATGACAAGGCATGAGCCAGATTGGCTTGAGGCAAAATGGCGGAACATACTTCGATCGCAAGGTCGGGCTACTTCTGGAAATCATTGACTTAGAAATTCAACAGTCTTGGCGGGTTTCATCATGCTTTGACAAAGTCGCTTTATGGAGGGATGTCGGACGACACTTCCTTGCAGGGCCGGCAAAATCCGTTTTTTGTCCGCAGGGCCGTCTGCTCAAAGCTCCACATGAAGTAGGCGTGCCTCCAGCACAGGTCACGGACTCTCTGTATTGAGCCATTGGGTTATGTCGTTAGCGAACCTTTTGCAAAGTACTCTGGGGCTGACACGAATCACTTTCCTCCACGGGTTTTTCTGGACAGCTCGATAATGTTGCCCGGTCTCAGCGCAATGGCCAGTCTCAAGCTGCGGAAGCAAAGTGCTGCAAAGATATGCACAAGCACACATGCTCTTGGATGCATACGCGATGTTGTAGAAGGCCAATGAATTGGCCTGAGACATTTCATGCTACGAGTACGAGACACAAGCGTTCAAAAGCTGTGCTCCGGACATTTTTCAGGATGTAGCCTGTGTTCTGAACCTGCGTAGTCGTAGATGTGCCACTTGTTTGGACAAGCACTCCATCTTAACAGCGCTCTACAAACTCTTGCTTGTTCATGCACCTTGAGCTTCATGTCGGCTGCACTCAGTCCGGCAGCTGCTACCTGTCACGACGCGAGTTGCCGGGATATCCTTTGAGAGGGGCCCGTGCTCATGACGCCGCCTTGGGAACCAGCATTCCCTTGAGCTCCTGCACTTTGTTGCGCACAGACCTGCAAGACGTTGCTTTCCACTCCATCTGTTCGTGTAATACATCAGGCGGCATCAGGCGGCTTCAGTAGCAGTGCAGCCAGGGAACACTTCGATGGGGATGGCAGGCTGGATGCCCGCAGCCAGCGCGTCGGCTCCCAGGTTCACCTCCGGAAGCCGAGTTTTTATCGCCCTTGCCAGCATGATCAAATCGTTCTCAGCGCGACTTGGCCTGGACGATCACAGCTATGGGTACAGGATGTTTCGCCACCTTGGCAGCTTGCAGAATTGCAACATCAGGAGTGGACACTCAAGGATTTATGCGGAAGGTTGTCAGTAGGCCCAGTTCTCCTGTCCGTGACTCCATCCCGAAGGTGGCGTCACAGATTAACAACCGGTCTCAATAAATGGAAATCTTCATCCTCCCAGAAAAGCTGAGATCCAAGCCCACGATTCCTCGGCTTGGAGGCTTCCGTCGTCTAGGCGGGGCTTCTTCGCCGTTGGCTCGTCGTCCTCGTCATCGTCCGCTAAAGCCATCGGGCCTGCTTCCAGGTTTGTGGTGAAAGATGGAGGTGAGCCCGTGAGCCCCGGCGGCTGTACCTCCGGCCATTCCTGGCGGACGGATGCCAGGAGGTGCACCACCCTTAGCACGGAGATAATTGATACTGGTTCCAGGACTTTCCAAAACATGGCAGAGGAGATGATGGTGCTGATGATGGTAATGGTGATGGCGATGGTGATGGTGATGTAGAAGAAGAAGATGATGGTGGTGGTGCTGACGGTGACGGTGATGGTACGATGATGGTGATGATGATGGTGATGATGATGATGATGGTGATGATGGTGATGATGGTGATGATGGTGATGATGATTGTAGTGATTGTGGTTGTATGAGATGGCTTTAACACAAAGGATGATACGATCTGGACTGCACCTCGAACACTTAAGACTGTACAGTTGCGCCCGGAAGTCACGGATTTGAGTCGGTTTGTGGAATGGTCTTTCAGCCATCGCAGGCGATTGCGAGGCGGCCCGTCAGAAAATCGTCGCGACATGGTCCAAACCACGAGTAGCCCCAAATGCACCTGCGAAGGGTCTCACCCCAGATGGTGTCTGTTGCGGTTGCGGTTGCTCCAAACAGTAACCTGGCCAGACCTGCCTGAACCCAGCGATGCGATTCGCAAGCATGCAAACGGTCCCAGAGTCTCAAAATCCAAGCCAGTCCTGTCGAAATTTCCTCGTTACGTTAACTGAGATACTGCAGCCCCAACACATCAGGATGTCAGGGCGTTTTCGGAGCAGACGTGAACGCATGTCACCGTTTCCACGCGGGACGGCTTCGCGATGCGAGAAAGACACACACGGCAACCAACCTTCCTCGAGCAAGAAATGTACGTTTCCGGTCACTCTGATAAACAATTTGGGGCCAATTTCCGGCCCACCCGGGTATGCAGAACGCACAAACACAAGGCCCATTCAACTCCCTTGCTTTCAATGAGAAAAAGAAGCAAAGCAGTGGGTTTTGAGCTTCGCTTCCAGGGTGGTTTGAGGAGTGAGGTTAGGGCTTTGGGTTCAATTTGCGTTCACGGGTTCTAGGTCAGGGGCTTGGTGTTTCAAGATTTCAGGGCTAGGGGTTGAAGGTTGGGGAAGGTTGCTGGTGATGGTTCGTGGCAGAAGCGCCCTGAGACCGCTTCAGGGTTTCAAGTTTCAGGGTTTGAGATTTAATTTGAGGTTCTGAGACTTGACGGTTGGATTGGGGGTTCAGGGTTGTGGGGTTCCCGGGGCCAATGTTGCTTGGGGTTTTGCGGCTTTTTGAGCTGTTTCTTCGGTTTACCGCAACGGTTTGTAGCCGGCCATTCACCCTGAATTGCGCGACTTGTCTTCAGCGCCAGGGACTGCGCAGACCTGGAGGTAAACAGGATGAGGCTGATGAGAATAGATAGCATGACTGAGGTCAGTCTTCGCACACTGGGTGGTAGAAGTGCCCAAGCTGAGGGAGTGACCGGCATCTGTTGCTGGTTTACCAGAGATGCTTGAGGTAACCTGCGTCTGCACTGTAAGAATGTCCAACTGGGCACACCTCATCCCACACTGGCCTAGCGTTGATCGTAGACACACCTGCAATAGGGCCTTGCTGTCCGGCAAGAGCCTCAGCGAAAGCGTGAGAATGCGATTCCCTGCGCCTTGCCGCCTTGCCGCCCTTCCCCAGCCAACCCTCCAGCTCTCTGCACCTTCCCACCCTCCAATGCCGTGCGCTCGCTGAGACTCGAGCCGGCATCGAAGGAGCCGGCAGCGCATTTGAACCTGCTGCCCCGGGCCTTGCAAGAAAGAAACAGCCAAGCTCCGACGTGATGTTTCAGGCACTACCCAGACTATAAGCTCAAGCTTCTCGCTAAGAACCCGGCTTTCCTGAAGGCAGAGCCTTTGTTGCTGTTCCTGCGTCATACGCCGTTGGCGGCACCATTGTGTGCGCCTCGGAAATCGGAACGTTAACCAAAGCTCTGCACTCTCTCTCAAGATGGTCCGGGCTCCGTGCTGGACCGGCATCTGCACCAGCATCTCGTGCTGCGGCCTCGGCACCTGCCTCTGCTGCTTCTCGAATCTCCTCCTCGACCGTACCGAACAAGTCGGGCCTGCAACAAAAGCAATGTAGACAAAAGAGGGCTGAGATGCTGTAGGAACGCTTTCGCGCAGTAGTTCAACGACGGTACCTTGCCTTTTGGCCACGAAGCTTGCCAAGTTTGCCTCCACGTCATCTGCGAATGCAGACTCTTTCCTGCAGACCATCCGAAATGTCAGAGCTGAACACATCGGCGGGTACTAGTACCGAACCACTTATTGGACAGTCCTGGCTCGCTCCACCAGGGCATCCTTCTGGTGCTTCCACTTGGGATCTAGCAACAGCACCTGGCAGCTGTGCGAGCAAGCCCTGCACATGTTGACAGGGACCTGCATTCAGAGGTGAAGGCAGTGCTCCCTGGTATCCTTTTTGAGACGTTTTGGTGTTTTGGTTACATCTCCGCGTCTCAGCTCCGCCAGACAACGGCAAGGCCTTCAAGTGGTTGGACATCTCCTCGGCAGCAATCAGCTGGCCTCGCTCAAGTCTTGAAGTAGGATAAAACCGGACAACCAGAAGCAGAAGAACACACAACATCACCGGTTCAGCAGCTGCACTCGCACTCGTCATCCAACAAGCAGGAACATAATCTCAACGTGCTTGCCCAACTCGTGTACATCAGGTATCCCCAGCATCGACCTGGTGACCTCAAAGGTTGTCGCCGGTGGCACTGCAAGACACTCGGTAACTCTCCCGTCCTGCCAGCAACCTCTGCCCGGAACATGACTACATCTGGCATTTCGGAACGAACCTGTGATCGGGCAGCGCTGCATCAGCCGCTGTGCACTGCCCTGTCAAAGAAACCACCGAACATCAAAACAAAGCCTAGTGGAACTCCGAGAAACTCCAAAACGAGAACACCTGAGGGCAGGCAGGACCTGCAACTTATCGTGGCTCTGCATTGCTGCTTCAATCTCTTGAGGCTCAGGCAGCACGCCGGCCCCCTCTCTCTGTCTCCTTATCTCTCCCTATATCTCTTTCACTCTGTGTCACTCTCGCCTCTATTTCTCTCTGTGTCTTTATCTCTCTCTTCTGCGGCACAGCCAAGGAAGTGCGAAAACCCCTCCCGCGCGTGTACACACTGGTGATTATTCGTCTGATAGTGTTGAGACATTATCTCTCTCCTCTCTCTCTCTACCAGGACAGAGGAGGCAGGCGGACTCTCTTTCGCTCTCTCTATATCCCTTGATGCCGTTGCACCTTCTTTTCCGCCTCAGTTGTTGTTGTTGCTGCTGCTGTTGTTGGTGGTTGTTGTTTTCTCGGTAGAATCATGCGATAGTGCGACTCTTGTCCCATTGTCTCGCAGTCTGTTTCCCTGTGTCCCTTATTCTTCGTCTGCTTCCTACAGTATTGGCCTCCTTGCCTTAGCCGTAGCCTGAACCTCTCTCTCTCTCAAACAGATCTAGAACCTGACGATACCAAGCAAGAATGCTCGGACCACTCCACGAATGCAGAGTACTGCACGTTCATTGCTCCTGAACACAATATGCCATTTATCACCTGTTCATCCTGGCACTCTCTCCCAGGGGCTGCAGACCGTGACAAGCTCGGGCTCTGGACGGCCTTCTTCTGTCGAACATAGTCCTTCCGGACTTTCATCTCCGGCTCCTGAAAGCACTGAAAGCTGAAACCGGCTCGAACCCTACGTCTGGCACAGAAACTGCACTGCACTGCACTGCACGCCACACCTCGCCTGCATAGGGAGGGGGATCTCCGGCTCCAGGTCAATGGGCTCTTCCTCCGGGACCTTAATAACAGCACCAAAGCTTATTATGGATTTACCTGGGTGCGGATCCACTACAACCCCAGGTTTCGCGCACCTGTAAGACCAATCGTCTACAGACTTCGCACGGCATAATCTGCCACACTTGAGAGGCGACAGCAGGGAAGCTCGAATCCCAGAAGACAATGTTCCTACACAACTTCAAAAAGCAGTCGGAGTATACGTCATTAAACTGGGGCTTCAGCAGCGTTATGCCACGAGAGAAAGG
This sequence comes from Symbiodinium sp. CCMP2456, assembly GCA_905221635.1. Lineage (NCBI taxonomy): Eukaryota > Dinophyceae > Suessiales > Symbiodiniaceae > Symbiodinium > Symbiodinium sp. CCMP2456. Next base: position 4,748 of record CAJNDV010031193.1, on the reverse strand, counting down.
GCACCAGCACCAAGAGTGGCACCCGCAGCAAAGTGTCGGTAAGCGCAGCACCATCTCTTCCTCTTCCCTCTGCTGCCTTTCCCTTTCCTCCTGTAGAGGAACTCGATGCACTCCGCACCTGCCTGCTCACAAAGATCTTGCTCGGTCCTTCTCGCGCTGCTCTTCTCTTTCCCGCTCAAGTTCCCGTTCTCGCTGCTCCTTGTGCTGCGGGCTGCCCGACCATCTCCAGTGCACCGAGATGCCCTCAGATCCCGGCTGCCATTTCTCTTTCTCGTCTTTCCCTTTCCTCCTTCTCTAGATCAATGGCCGGCTCTTCCTGCTATGATGCGACAGACAGCACATGCAAGGTTTCTCCCGATTTCTCCCTGCTGACAACTGACAACAGCAGCTTCAATCGTGGCAGCAACACCCTGATTTCCTCCTCCACGCCCTTTACCGGCTTTTCAATCCTGGCCTCTGCGAACATAGTGCCTGCCACAAGCAGACAGAAAGACGGGTCAAACGTGGCGAGGGCCAGGGCAGCCAGGGTTGGAGCCTGCTTGCTCCAGAGGTGCCGGTGCTCCCTTCGGAGCATGGGTCGAGGGATCGATTGGCGCGGCCTCTTTAGTGGCATGTAGCAACATAGAAGCGACGTCAAACTTCATTCCTCGGGCTGGGCTAAGGACAAGCTGCAAGTTTTCATCCTCTGCAGTAAACCTCACCAACACTTATTTTGTTCTTCTTCCTGATGAGCTCCATGGGCGCATGCTAATACCATGTCCAAGCTGATGGCTCAATCGTCTCCACAACGACAAAATCATGCCAATCAATCTGCGCCATCTGCTCCTGCACGACAGTCGACAGTGTTTGAATTTAGCACTCTCCGGAGTGCAACGTTAGACGCACTGGTCATGCCAGAGTGGTGTCGGGCCTTCTCCTCTTTCACTTCCTCCTCGCGGCCTTCAACGCGAAGAGTTTGCTCCACGAGCAGAACAAAAAAAGACGAGTGCTGAGCTGCGGGCTCACGCGGGTGGCTTCCTCCTGCTCGTCCCAAGCAAATCGTGCCATGGCCTCGGAGATGACACTCCAGGAAGAACATTCCCAGCACTAGGCCTCATGTTGCCCAGTGCTGTGACACCTGGCCTTGTCAACTACCTCCTGAGGGTTGCCAGTGCATTTCTTCAGCTTTTCCACCTGCCATCAGAAACTGTGAGAAGGGGCAAGCGTCTGACCGGTCCAGCCTCATCCTTGTTGGGCATGAGGCACTTCGTGTAAGCCTCAGCAGAGCTGTCTTGGCCTTGGGCCCAGACTGCCATCAGAAACTGTGCAGCCAACGTCCACCAAGGAGGTGAAGTAGCCGAAGAGAGCGTGAGTCGGCCTCGGCTCGGCGGCTGGCGGCTCGGTCTTCCAACTAGAAGTGACGGACATGCACCGAGGGCCCGAGGGCCCAGCTTCAGGAAGTCGAACTGAGGATTTCGACTTTCACGCTGCGTCAATCCGATCAGGAATTTCTGGCCTCGGTCGAAGCAAGGCTGGAGTTGGAATAGAAATCCCGAGCCGCAGCTATGTCAGGCACCATTGCGAGCGACGAATTGCGCTGTCAGCTTGATGATGTCCGTGTCCATCGGTGCCTAGAGCCAAGCAAACACAGCTTTGAAGGCGCCAGGCTTCGCGTGAGCTTTCTAGGGAGTTGAGGGTTGCCAGCAGGGAATCTACGACCTGCTGCATCTGACAACTTGAATTTCGTGGACATCAGCAACATCACTGTGCAGGACAATGCCTGACACCGCTGTCTATGACGTAGCTCCCACAACACTTTCCAAGCATTCTGGAGATCACCATGTCTCACCGACGTCTCTCTTTGCGCGCTCGGACATGTCTGCACTGCCAAGGCAATCATGCCAACGACGTGCTGAGAACATCTGAGCTAATCGCAATGTAGGGATGGTTCACCACATACCTGGCAGCATCACAGCCACCTTGCTAATCAAGCATGGGTCATATGTCGTGACCCGTGCCTTGTCAAGAAAATCTAAATGCTTTCACGGCATTCGGCCATGAGAAATTTTGGCAACTGTCTAGCTGCTAAGATACCTTGTTGCAAGATCATTCCACACTTCCAGCGTGCTCTCCGGCAAACATTTCACAAACCCGACAGCTGCAATTAGGCTCATCTTCCCTTCGTTTTTCCCTGTCTTACGCTATGATGCAACGGGCCTGTCTGCACTATAGATAACATCGAATGACCACAACTACGAACATCTCCTTGTTTCCACGGAGACTAAGCATTCTGTTTCCACCATCATGATACTAACATGCGTTCCTGCTAGCTGTCGTGTTCTATGTCAGCCACGGCTGTAACAACCCAAAACCCACATGCGAAGCCACTTGAAGCAGACTTTGCGAATCCTTGCATAGCCATCGTCTTGCGTTCCGAGGTGCTGGTCCGGTGGTGGTGGCTTGACTTGTTTCTTCCTCCTGAAACGAAGTTGAGAGCTGCTCTGAGAAAATCTGTACACTGTGGACAGAATTTTAACATCCCAGACGATAGGGCCAAGCTGCTTCTCTCCCATCGTCAATGCCTTAAGTTGTTCCTGCTCACAGAGCAAGTGACTGATGCTTGGCGCAACCGCTTTTGTCTCGCAATCGCGCTGTTTCGCCTTCTTCAGCCTCTTGGCATCCTCTTTTGCCTTCTGGTCCTCAGATGCACACAAGGATCTGGATCGACTCTTCCAACCATGCCAAGCATGCTAAACCAAAGAGTAAGGTCGGCGCTATGATTGCTTGAGGAACTTCGGGCTTTGTGTCCTGCGCATGCCCCGACAGCACAGCACTCTGGCAGGCACTGTGCAATCCCACGGCGCCTCAACAACACCAGTTTTGAACTCTTTGACTTTGTGTTCGTAGTAAGGCCTTCTGTCCAACGAGTCTGACCGATCTTGCAGAGAAGCACGGGACCAAGGCCTGTAGGGATTGTTGGGCAACAAGAAGGCGAACCTCACACAACTCATGCGAACATGAGCCACCAGTCGAACAGGCTCAGGAACGAGGAAATCAGACGAATACAGACAACACAAAGCCACGTGCATTTGCGCTCTGAGTGTGGCAGCTTGGTATGGTTCTGCTCACGAAGCACTCGCTGCTCAAAGCCTTCACCTTCGAACTCAGATCAGTGTGCTTGCGGCACAACAACATCAATGAAAACTGAACCGCTTCCGAGACATGACATCTTTGAGGCGATCGCCACATTTGGCCACGAATTGTGCGGTCTTGTCGATCACCTTGACAAGAATTTGACTCAAAACGTGCTAGCACTTTGTTGTCTTGACTTACTGTGTTCCCGCAAGCTGCATAAAACACAGACGTGCATCAAAAAATCTTGGACAACCGGCACCACGAATATCTGGCGGAGGGAAGATGAGCCCAACCTTGGAGCTCAGAATGAGCAGAGCCAACGCACTGACAGCGACTTTGGGCTCCCAACTCCCGCGTTGCTTTTGTCATCATCAGGCCTCGAAAATCCCGCCAGCCAACGAAATCAATGCTTGGTGGACGAAAGCTTCCCGAGCTCCACACATACTGCAGCGACCCAGGAGTGTCCCTAGCTGAGTCTGCTGCGGCCGAGCCACTAACCACAGCTGCGGCGTCTGCTTCGATGTTGCGTGGGACTCCGGACGCACCGCACAAAGTCGCCACAACCTACGCCGCCATCAAAAAACATTATGCTCTTACATTTATTCAGCTGAAACTGGTTCAAACAAACACACCACAACCTCGAATTCTCAAGATTTCAACAAAAACACAATGCGATGGCACGCTGTGCGGCAGCCACATTGCCGTTGAACAACAACAAACCTGCATGTGTGTGACCAAGCGCAAGTTACGCTGGCAGTAACATGGAAGGTACATGTACGGTTAAACACAGGTAGCAGTTGACTGGTGAAACTTCCGGGATAGGCATGGCATCCGAAACATCACGATCAAGCCGGCTGCACATTCACAAAAACATGGTCAGGAACCCTTCCCAGCAAATGGACGACACATATTTCCCACAAATAATCTATTAGCTATCGTTATGCACACATGTCCTTCCGATTGCAAAACCAACCGCTACAATCCTTAGATGCGTGGCAACGCACAGGACCATTTTTCCGGGCTTCAAAGGGGTGACATTCAAGAGCAGGGTTTCCCGAGCGGAGACCGACACGCTGCAAATGATCGTTTTGCCGATGTTACTATTGAGCCATGCGAACAGATTTTTTGCCTGCAAAGGCATTTTGTGGTGCCTCAAACAACAACATGCTCGACAAGCAAAAAAACAGCACTTGAACAATTTTCGATCATTTTTCTTGCCATTTCCAGGTTTTTTGTTTGAAGAAGCACCAAAAAAGTTCCGTTGTTTCTATGTACATGTGTCAGCAACAAAGTTGCATGCAATCGGTTGCTGGGTCTGAACCCTTTGCCTTGCGTCCTTAAAGAAGGTTTTTTGGGAGCGAAATCTGACACAGATGAAAAAACAGTGCCAGATCAGTCGGATGACTTGTGGAATCTAATCAAATTCGTTTGACTTTCGCATACTGCAAACTGCACACACAACAAGTACAAAGCATACAAATCATCACTTGTTTGTTGCGACTTGCTTTGGTTCTATGCAGAAATGCACATGAAAAGTCGAAATGAGATTCACTGCACGAATACAATAACACGACAAAGATCGCTTCCAAGTTAAAAATCTGGCGTCGCGTTTGGGGCTGGGCCCCAGACCTTCG
>CAJNDV010031192.1:32534-43354 GCA_905221635.1 Symbiodinium sp. CCMP2456 | reverse complement strand
CACCCTAAGTTCTTTAAAGGAACCCTAAACCCTTAAAGATACCTTTAAAAGGCACCCTAAATTCTTTAAAGGAACCCTAAACCCTTAAAGATCCCTTTAAAGGCACCCTAAGTTCTTTAAAGGAACCCTAAACCCTTACCCTAAATTCAACTTTTTGATCCTCCCTGAGGCCTTCTGCACGTATCCCGGTCAGCGTTAGTGGCGACTCTTGCGCTGGAGGCCCGCGCTGGTACCGCTTGATATGCTAAGTCTCCCAGGGGGCCTTGTTTTTTGAGGGTTTAGGGGGTGTTAGGGTTTAGGGTTTAGGCTGGTTAAGGGTTTGGGTTTAGGGGTTTAAGGGTTTAGGGTACCGCTTGATATAGGATTGTAAGGATGCCTTTCCGATCTTTGCAAGAATTCCTTGAAGAGCTCTATAGGGTTATGACTGCCTTGGGCTTAAACTCAGGGCTTAAAGGGGTTGAGAGCGGGGCTGGGGTCTAAACACTTTCCACGAGCGTTTTTCTGATGGTTCCGCACCCCTAAGCCTTAAACGGTGGTCTTCTAAATATGTGTCAGAAATACAGTACATACATACATACATACATACATACATACATACATACATACATACATACATACATACATACATACATATATATATATACACACGTGTATATGTACATACATATATATGTATAAAAAATATGTATATATATATATATATATACATATATATTCGTAATTATACTTTATTTCTACATACATAGTTTATTTATACATGCATTTTTTACATATTTTACATATTGGGCCTTCAGGTTTGGGGTTAGAGGGCTCAGGGTGTTGAAAGTGGAGTGGCTCGTGAGCCGGTTTTCATTCTTGGCTGAACGTCTTGGATGACGGGGTTGACGGTTTGGGGTTTACGGTTCATGGTGAAGGGATTAGGGTTTAATGTGAACGGTTTAAGGTATACGAAAATTTTTATGATTGAGGGATTTTTCGATTTCCTGGTTGAAGGTTCTGGATGACGCTGTGGCGCATACCTGGATGCTGACGCCCCAGGAGCGGCAAGAGCTGAAAGCCCAGGCACTGGCTCTAAGGGCTTCCTTCTAAACCCTAAACCCTAAACCCTAGAACCCTAAACCCTAAGCCCTAAAGCTCTAACGCCAGACCATAAACTCAAACAGGATGCTACAAGGGTTTAGGGTCTAGGGTGTGGCTTTCAGAGCTTTGGGGTTAGGCTGGGTATTTGGGGGTTTTCTGCAAGGGTTCCTATTCGGTTTCCTTCAAGAGTTCTTTCCAGGTTTCCTGTATAGGGGGTTTACAACTGTTCCTTTCGGGTTTCGGGGATGTGCAGCTTAGTTGCGTCGGTGCAAGTTCTGAATATCTGGGGGGCTTCTTGTCGTGACTGACATAAGCACGAAATGCGCTGTCTAGTTGTTTCGGTCGAGAGCATTACCGGGCTGTTATCAAGTTGGTTATGATGGTGTAATGATTCGGGCTCTCTAGATTGGGAGTGTTGACCACGCGCATCTCCATCACACTGTTGACCACGCAAACGGATTTGAACAAAGCGTTTGGTTGCACGTTGCGTGCCGCATTCTGACCGGATGTACTTGTCGTCACCGGCTTTCCAACCTTATGGGATCAAGAACGATTTCAACCTGTAAGCGAAACCATAGAGTTTCCGTCATCTTTGAAGCGGCTCGAACACCCTTGATCCGGATATACCATTTCAAGCTACTTGGCTAAGGGATTCTGCTGGACTACTGTTTTGTTATTACGACTACTACTACTACTACTACTACTACTACTACTACTCCTGCTGCTGCTGCTGCTACTACTACTACTGCTGCTAGTACTAGTACTAGTACTACTACAGCGACTATTCATGACACATCTCGACACTTGAGTGCTCTGTTGGCTGACCTCCACCGTCTGCTTCGCCGCTCATGGCAGCAAACTATACTGGTCTGTTTTGGGAAGCGAAGCCCCAACAGAGGGATTAATACTGGGTGGAAAGCACGGGCATATCTTACTGTAAGTACAGAGAGACTGCGACGAAATACGTTCCAATATTGTTGCTGTTGTACCTTTGTTCAACACGCACATGCCTTCTCAGTCAACAACACGTCTTGGATCTTTTATGAGACAGTTGCTTGCTTCGGGCTCCTGATGGTGAATTTGGGATTTTGGTGTATCTTCTGCATACGTTTCCTTGGGGCTAAAACAGGAATACGACCCCAGGGTCTACTGGGGCCGAAGGGACTGGCCAGCTCATCAGCTTCATGTTTCTCATTTACTCCAAGTGAGAGCTCCGGTGCAATGAACCGTGCCATGGACGATCATTGAAAAAACTCGGGTTTAGGGTTTAGGGCCGTTTAGGGTTTGGGGCTTAGGGTTTTGGGCTGCAGGGATCTTTCTGAAGGCTGCGGCATGGGAATATATATATATATATGGCCATAGTTTAATTGCGGTTTGGGCTGCAGGGAGGTTCTGAAGGCTGCGGAATGGGCTGTAGGGAGTGACGTTTAAGCAGCAAAGCCCAAATCAACGCACCTGCAAAGGCTGAACTCAGCATGTGCCACATTCAGGGTTTATGGTTTAGGGTTTAGGGTCACATCCTTTTAAGGGCTCCCAGTAGCGGACCGGTGGAATTGGGTGTGCTTCGCTCGTGATCCTATTTCAGCTTTGGTTTCAATCCGTGAAGTCTTGTACGAATGTTGGCCAACGGCTGGATTCAAACGCAAACTGCAAAAGCGCAGGTTGCACACTCATAGTTGAACTGACTCTCGCGTTGGAGCGAACTCAGGCAATGCACCTTGATATGGGGGTTTCCGAAAATGGAGGACCCCAATATAGTTCCCTAAATAGTAGGATCCTTATTACCATGACGCCAACATTAGGTACCCCTTATTTTGGAAAACTCCCATATTATATGCACGAATAGTAACAATGCTTGAGAAGTCCAAACTTCTGAATCGGAGATGTCGAGTTTACCCGAAGCTTCGTTGGGTACTTATGCGCAACCATGCTACTAGACCTCAAAACCTGAACCCTAAACCCTAAACCCTGAACCCTAAACCCTAAACCCTAAAACCCCAAACCCTAAACCCTAAACTCTAAACCCTAAACCCTAAAACCCTAAACCCTGAGCCTAAAACCCTAAACCCTAAAACCCTAAACCCTGAACCCTAAACCTTAAAACCCGATACGCCCTAAGAGTCCACCTGCGACATGATCAGCAGAGAGGCCCCTTAAGAATTACAGTAGGGCTTTAGGGTTTCGGCTTTAGGGTTTATGGGGTTCTGGGGTTCTGGGGTTTAGGGTCTAGGGTTCTAGGGTTTAGGGTTCTGGGGTTTAGGGTTTAGGATAACGAAGTAGCTTCTTTTCTCGATTTTTGCAAGCTGATGAATCTCCGCGCACGCCGACTATGCCAACGTCACGCTCATTCAGGTGACCCGGGTTTGGGGGCAGGTTTAGGGACTACGGTTTGGGGTTTACTCAGAGGTTGGGTACCCTAGCACCAAAAAAAACCTTTCAATTATAGCGTAGGGTTATATAAGCCCCAAAAAGTTAAAGGTTACCTTCTAAACCCTAAACCCTAAACCCCAAATACTCAGACCCCTAGTTCAAGGCTTTCGGGGAGTTTAGGTTCCACAAAACTTTGGGTACATAGGGCTTCGAGCACAGGGTTTAAGGTTTAGGGTTTAGGGTTTAGGGTTTGGGGGGTTTAGGGTTTAGGGTTTGGGGGTTTCGTTGCCTTGTTCCAAGAGTCTAAACGTTTGTCAGTTTCCAGCAGATCAACCCTCCAAACCCTCGGAGGCCGTCGCGCAATGAACTATTAGAGGGTCAAGGCTGTAAGGCTTTAGGGTGAAAAAAACTCTACAAACCGACTAATAAGCAGGCACGCGACTGTGCATGATGTTTTGAGGACCCTGCCGTTGCGATTGAGTGGGAGCCTTCATTTTCCTGAGAGCCCTCATTCGGGACCATGACAATTATGTAGTAAAGGATGCTGCGGCAACATAGGGTACAATGGTAAAAAGATTATGGCAGGATGTTGCTAGCTAGTCAGACTTGTAAACCTAAACAGCTAATAATCATTTTACTTCCGCAAAATACAAACCTAACTACTACTATACTGAGCTTGGTACCATAAGTGTGGCCGTGTTGAAGGGGCTATAATATCCCAAAACTAGGAGTTAATCATTTTCAAAAACCCCTGAGATTAGTTACTTCGGCCGCTGGGACCCTAAACCCTAAACCCTAAACCGGCCTCTGGGACCCTTCGCGTACGCTCCCAAACCACCTGCTCTCGTGGGTTAAGACAGCAGGCGTCCACAGCGCTATCACGGATTCGGGTTTAGGGTTTTAGGGTCTCCCTCCCTAAACCCTAAACCCTAAACGGTTTTAGGGCTTAGGGGTTTAGGGCCCTGTCTCTGCTTTTCTATGACCCGGTTCCATTTTTTCTTTTGAAAGCTCCAAAAAACGTTCCACAAAGTAGTCCTCTGAAGGTTTCCTGCAAGGGTTCCTTTCGGTTCCGTAAGCAGCACTCGGCGTTTCCTGCAGACAATCCATTTTTTTCTAAATCTTTCATTATTTTCTTACTGTGCCTCCTGCAGTGCTCGCCGCTCTCTCGTGTGCCGGGCGAGCCGCGTTTGCAGCCACCCTTGGATGGCTCCGCGATGGGGCCGGATAGCGGCCGGGTCACACCGGAGTTCCTGCGCCTCGCACAGGATCTGCAAGTTCTTGCTGTTGTGCTCCGACTTTTCTGTAGACTCTGTCGCCATGGCAGGAACGCCTCCCCTAAAAGGTTGAAATTGTTCTTTCCTTGTCTCACCATCAGCTTCGCATCTCACCTATTCAACAAAGTTCAGCCCCTCATTTGGCTTGACCTTGCTACGATGGTTTTTTCTGTGGAAGCCTGGAAAAAGAACAACTGGCAAAGGGAACAGGTGCGGACATGGAAATCAACATCTCGAGCTGCCGTGAAACAGGTTCAGCAAGCTGAGCCCTTTCCCTTGAGAAGCTGCCTGAAGCAGGGTAGGCAGCTCCCGAACGCTCAGGTCTTTTATTTCCTAGCAGCACTTTCAGCACTGCGCAAATGCAACAATTGGATCCCAGTCTTCGTCATCCAAGCAAACTCTCAAAGCCCGCGCGCAAAAGCTCCTGCCCACAGAAGGAGATGAAGCCGTCATGAATGGCCTCGTCGAAAACTGCTTGGGGAGGCAACAGCCAATTTTCCACTTTGAACAACGTGCTGGTCATGCACACTCACGTGCGTCACAGGGGGAACGTCTGGATATTGCACTTGTGCCCTCCCCTGTGGCAATGGCACACTCCAGCCTGCCTTTTCCTCCTCACCGTCAAGCGATCGAGCAGACCTGCAGATTAACAGCACAGCACACAGCGCTCACACACACGGAGTTGCCGAAACATGGGGCTGGACTTCAAGACAATCGCAGACTCGCTCAGACTGTGCAAGATACCCTGCAAGCTACACAAATTCACATGAAACATTGCACTGCAGGAAAGGAGCCACAGCCTCATATTGGTGGTCCTTCACGGAAATCAGCCTGATCATGCAACCGACATACCTCACGAGGCACCCATAATGCAACCGGTGCGCCATGGTGGTCCGACCCTGGCGCAACATCCACTCCTTAATCTCGTGCGTTTGAGTAATAACTTCCGCAAAAGCAAGGGTGGCTCACGGAGAGGGCTCGGCCATCGGTTCGGCACCACCAGGAACACACACCTACACTAACACCTCGTTTGAGCAAATGCCAAACTCAAAGCAAGCGTTCAATCTAGCTGTGGAAACCAAAAATGCACCGGGAAACAAGTCACAGCAACGCATAGCCATGATTTTCAGCGACAGTGTACATGCTTGTTGTGAATGTAGCTAGACTGGACAGTGGGATGGGTGATGGGAGCCCTGCTCGGCTCCACGACTCCTGGCCAGCAGTTCATTTGAGGTACCGTTTCTTGCTAAGGTTCGGTCTTGGTAGGAACACCCTCAAAGGAGGGTATAAGGGCGGCCCAGACGATTGTGACCACATTGCTGCATTCTTCCAAAACCCTAAACTCTAAACCCCTAAACCCTAAACGGGGTTTAGGGTTTAGGGTTTAGACACCCTAAACCCAGACGCTCCACAACCCTTTACTTAGGCAACGTACCTTCAATCAGACCTTGCCCAGGATGTCTAGGCCCGAAACCCGAAACCCTAAACTTTACTGTAAGCCCTAGGCCCCAAAAACACGAAACCCTAAACTTTACTGAAAACCCTAAGTCCCAAAAACCCCCTAAGCCCTAAACCGGGAGCCCTAAGCAATAATCCCTGAGCCCAACAGCCTGAGACGTGTTTTCGTCTCATTATCTGAATGAGCCGTTCAGGGTTTAGGGTTCATCCACAAAACACACCTCAATTATGTACCCCTAATTAAGGGTCCAAGTAATCCTTATTTATGGCTTCTGGTACCCAAACCCCTATAATCAGAGGTACTTGGACCCATAGGGTACAGTATTTGGAGATTTTGTGGTACCCAAGACGGTGCCTCTTGACTCCGTCGAGTAAAAGGTGAACCCCAACGATGCTTTGCAACTTACGATCTGCATTTAATTCCTACATCAGCCATAATCTGGAAGGGATTCCTTAACCTCAATCAATCTATTTTTTATGGGTTTATATTCAGGAACTATAATAAAGAAATCTAAATGGTAGGTTTTTTTCCGGTCTAGGTTAGGGTTGAGGCTTAGGTTAAGCCCCCATGCCCAGCCCAACATCCTGAACCCAACGCGCTCACTTCTTATAGAGGCATTAATAATGTTTTACGGTTTAGGGTTTAGGTCTTAATAATGTCAATAGGGTTTGGGGGGTATGTTACACTATAATTGCAACAAGAAGCTCCCAAAACCCTCTTCCAATTATCATTAACTCCTGAAAGCAATTAACAGGTCGTTAATCATAGGTCATGTGATCTAGCTGAGCTTAGATTAAACCCTGGGGCGCTGTGCTGTCTCTCACTTCCGGCGCTTGCCTTGACGGCCTTTGGCCTGAAAATGTGGACTTAGGGGCTGAGTACCTGAGCCCAAAACAAGGTTAACCCTTTGAGTTATAGTAGGATTAAAAAAAGGTTAAACGTTACCTACTCAGCCCCTAAGAAACCCCTAAACCCTGAACGCTCTCTCATGGATAATTTAAGGGCCCTAGAAATTTGGGGTTTAAGGTTTAAGGGTTTGGGAGTTACCCTGTAGGGGTTTTCAGAGTTAAGGGCCTTTGCCTGTGGAGGAGGGTTTAGGGTTTAAGGTTTAGGGTTACTTACTAACCCTAAAACTTAAACCCCAAACCCCAAACCCTAAGCCCCAAACCCTAAACCCAAACTCGGGCTGTACTTACAATGGTATAAGACTGACTAAGGCTGGTATAACCGTATGTACTACGGTAAGTCCCATGGTCCAGGTAAGCTCCATGATGAGCCGGGTGGGTTGATGCCAGAGAGACTCTCAAACACGATTTTGGGGTTAGGGTTTACGGGTTAGGGTGTAGGGTTTAGGGTCTAGGGTCTAGGGTTTGGAGGTTAGAGTTTAGGGTTTGGGGTTCAGGGCTTAGAGAATAAGAGACGTTCAAGCTATGCAGAAATCTAGCCAAAGCTTTTGGCGAGGTCGAGTTTCCAGTATCCGGGTAGTCTGAAGTACCCTAAACCCGAAACCCTAAACCCTACACCTTAAACCAGCAAATCGAGGAGACCATAGGAACACTCAGACCTAGGCATCATGGTTCTGAACGACTCCTTGTCGGATTCAGCCTCATCGTGCAGTTCAGGGCCCCTGGAGCACAGTAACAAAGTATACAGGTTTTGCCAACAGGACAGTGGCAGCCGCCCCATTGGGCCTCAGGCAGTCTGAGGGGCTTCAAGCGGGTTAATGATGAACATGTCGAGCTTTTGTTGCAAAGGCATTGTTTCGGGAGTACGGACTTTTCTTCTGGACACATTCTGCCAAGTCCAGGGCTTTCCCATGTACAGCCGAAAGAACTCTTTGTGCGAAGCCGGGATCTTTGCAGCCTAGCTGCCACTCCCGGAGAGGATGCCTCCTTCAGTGCGGCTTGCAGCCGCATGTCTCCCTTGGGCTGCCAACCGCCATCATCTTCATAGAAAGGGTTGAGCTGCTCATTCATGTAGCTTATGTGAGCGAGAGGAGAAGGGTCATGGCTGTTGAAGAGGCCACATCAATCCATGGCCTGACTGCAATGACAAGCAGTAGTGATTGCGCAACAACCACCTCACATCCACCACTGTCTCGTGCAATGCGCCAACAATACGGGTTTTAACCCGACAGGCAGCAATAAAGAGGTTTTCGACCTCAGTCATCAACATGTGGAGCATGTCGATTGGGGTTTACCTTAACCCCAAAAATAAAGAATTCATAATACGGGCCCTAAAAAATAAGTTCTTTACGGTCCAGGTAGGGTTTGGCTTTGAGGTTTGAGGCCCCATGTCGTAGAACCAAGAACGCGAATTGCTCCGAGGACTGAACATGTGTTCTACTGCGCGGCACCTCTCCTTTAAGACGAAATGACCCTTAAACCTAAGGCCCTTATACCCTTATACTATGAATCCCTTACTGGTATATGAACCTTGAACCCGTTTAAAGTTCATGTCGTCCTTATTGAAGTCCAAGATTGACTTTGGAGCATGAGTATTGGGAGGGTGAGGAAGCACAAGATGGCTGTGATTGGTGTTCCTATCCCCGCTTAATGTAGTGCCTTAACAATTAGAATAGGGTTTTGGGGTATAGTATAGTATAGTATAGCATAGTATAGTATAGTATAGTATAGTATAGTTATAGCAAGGAACCCCCAAAATGGTATAGGTCATTAATTAGTTAGGCCCCTAAGTTACGCCCCATACCCCAAACCCTATTCCAAGTGTCACGGCCCAGACATGCAGGACTGGCAATGAGGGCATCTGGGGACAAATTGAGAACCTGTCAACAAACCGATTCCCACAGCGTGCCGCTATCAACAACTATCCGGAGTAGAACACCCTAAGCCCTAAACCCTAAACCCTAAATCCCTAAACCCTGAGGCTTAAACCCTAAACCCCAAACGGTTTAGCGTGTAGGGTTTAGGCCCGGAATATCCACCCTCCCATACACTGGTCCAGTTGTTCGGGCCATTCCCTAAACCCTAAAACAGACCTTACAGCCTTCCTAAACCGTAGTCCTTAAGCCACTACAACCTACTTTTTCTGCAGGGTCCCGATAGATTCCAGACTAGGGTTTATAATGAGAACACTGAGAACCTCCATACCCTAAACGCTAAACCCTAAACCGCAAAAGTTTAAGGAAGTCTTATGTTAACCTCAACTCCTTGCCCAAAGGGTCCAAAGTACCTATATAGTAGAGTGTAGGGTTTCTATGTTGGAAACAAACTTTATGATTTAGAAAAATCTCTCCCCCCATAACAGTACCTCGCGCCATTTGGCTATCAAATATGGAGCATTAATACTGGGAGGGTGCGGGAGCGCAAAATGGGTCTGATTGGTATTATATCCCGTGTAGGCCCCATACCCCCTAGCCCAACTGTCAGTACCTGATGCAGGGGCCTAAATGTTTACCAACACCTTTTTGGGGGCTCCTCATTACAATTATAGCATACTGGGCCCCAGAACCCTATACTTAAGGCCGCTATATTACAACCATTTGGGTTCTTTGCCTAGGACCATTTAACCCTAAACCCTAAACTCCCTAAACCCTGAACCCTAAACTCCCTAAACCCTAAACTCCCTAAACCGCCTAAACCCTAAACCCTAAACTCCCTAAACCCCCTAAACCCTAAACCCTGAACCCTAAACCCTGAACCCTAAACCCTATGGTTTCTTAAGCCGAAGTCTTCCTGCCTTGACTGTCGCTTTCGCCTGCATTGGTGCAAGGCTCAGGACGCTTTTTGGTTTCTAGGGCTTGGGGGGTTCCTTTAGAAGGGCTCCATTATAAAGGTTCCTTCTATGGGCTTACGGTTTCAAGCTTGCGGCTTTACGGGTTTAGGGGCTTAGGCCCTAAACCCTAAACCCTAAACCCTAAAGTTTAGGGCTTGGGCGTTAGGGTTTTTTGGGGGCTCGGAACCCGAAACCCTGAACCCTTGAATCCCAGATCCCTTAAAGTAAAAGAACCCGAAAAGGAGCCCCTGAAGTGTTGCTGGTACTAACACCCTAAACCCCTAAACCCTCAACCCTAAACCCTAACCCCCTAAACCCTGAACCCTAAACCCAAACCCCTAAACCCTAAACCCTAAATCCTAAACTCCTAAACCCCTGAACCCTGAACCCTGAATCCTAAACCCTAAACCCCTAAACCCTAAACCCTAAACCCTAAACTCGAAAACCCTAAACTCTTAAGCCTAAACCCTAAACCCCTAAAGCCTTAGCCTACTCTCCTTCTCGGCCTTCGTTTTTGCTTTTGGCCTTGGCTTGGCTTTGACCTGGCAGTCTTTAGGGCTCAGGGTTTAGGGTTGACGATCGAAGGATCGGCTCAGGCTTTCTGAGAGCTTGTGTGTTGAGCTTTTGATGGTTTTGTTCGTATTTCTACATACAACGATACATAGATACATTGATAGATATATACATAGATACTTACATACATACCTACATACATAGCTAACTATCTACATACATACTTACATAGATACATAGATACATAGATACCTACATACATACACATACATACATACATACATACATACATACATACATACATACAGTTACATACAGTTACATACAGTTACATACAGTTACATACAGTTACATACAGTTACATACAGTTACATACATACATACATACA
>CAJNDV010031191.1:25675-43585 GCA_905221635.1 Symbiodinium sp. CCMP2456 | reverse complement strand
AACCCCGAACCCTAAGCTAGACCCTCAACCCATGCTTCTTCGGTCTTTCGGACGTCTCTTCGCTCCTGGAGTGCCCATGCGTCCCGGACTCAACGCAGCGCTGGAGCCGACGTCGCAAAGGGAAGACAAGGGTTTCGCTTTTAGGGTTTAGGGTGTAGTTTTTAGGGGTTAAGGGCTTAGTTTTTAGGGGTTTAGGGTTTAGTTTTTAGGTGTTTTGGGTTTGGTGTTTAGGTGTTTTGGGTTTAGTTTTAGGGTTTAGGGTCTTCGGGAAGATACCTGGAGCCCGATTGACCTACTGTTGATGATATAGATCCTGCATTGCTTTAAGGACCCTAAGTTGTGGGAATTATGGTATATTCCTTGTAGTGGGTAATGCAGGATTTTTATCATCAACCGTAAGGTTTAGGGTTTAGGCTCGGGTTCCTTGTTATGAACTCCTTATACAAGTCCTCACAAAGGTAGGTAGTTTGGGGTTAAGGTGGGGCTCACAGAGTGGCCTACAGGGTCTCTGGGGCTTTAGGGTTGCATCAGGGTTGCGGGTTTAAGTGTCTTCCTGATCTTCTAATGGGCTGCGATCCCTTTAAAGGGTCCAACTGCGTCCTCCCAAAAGGTTCCATCTTGCCTTTGTAGCACATATAGGGTTCAGGGTTTCGGGTTTAGGGTTTAGGGTTTTTATACCCATAGGCCTCAAAGTAGCTATAAGAACCCTTGAAGGCTACTAGAGTTACATGGAGCCTTAAGGTACTGAGCCCTAGGCTATTCAGGGCCCAGGTACAGGGTTTAGGGCTTAGGCTTTATAGAGCTTGAAGGGTTTAGGGTGTCGGGTTCGGGCATTATAGGGTGTTGAGATTCTTTGTGGGTTTTAGGGTTTAGGGTTTAGGGTTTACAGAGGCTTTACAGAGGCTGTCTCACTTTCGGGGCTCGTTCGCGCTTTCGGGATCCGTTTAGTGTAAACGCTTCACGAAGTACTTGGACCTTCAAGTAATCTCAAATCCGGCAACCATGAGCCCTGCAAACCCTAAACCCGGACCGTGAAACCCAAACCCTAAAGCGGTAAATCCCAAGCCGGCAGTTTCAAAACTACGGCCCAAAAACCTATAAGCTGCTAAACCCTAAACCCTAAACCCTAAACCCTAAACCCTAAAGCCGTAAATCTCAACCCGGCAATTTCAAAACTACGACCCAAAGACCTACTATAAGCTCCAAACCCTAAACCCTAAACCCTAAACCCTAAACCCTAAACCCTAAGCTGCTTAAGCTCCAAACCCTACTGGCAGCGGCCCATCAGCAGCTCGGCTGGCCTGCGCGTGCCACCTTCTGCTGACCTTGAACGGCTGATCAGTTTTTTCCGGAATGCTTCAATCAACTCGGGGTGCATAGAGGGTTTAGGGTTTAGGGAGGCTGATCAGGTTTTTCCGGAATGCTTCAACTCAGGGTGCATAGAGGGTTTAGGGTTTAGGGTCTAGCGCTTCATGTAGGGTTGAGAGTAGGGCTTGCGGCGCAGTGCGCTGCACGATTTACCCTCGCCATGTTTCTCTGCACATGCTGTTTGTTCCGTGCTCTGGTGGCTCTGGAAGGCTGCCTGTGAACCCTAAACCCTAAACCCCAAACTCTCAAACATACCCACCTGCCTGTGCAACAGTGCGCCGTTGTCTGCGAGCACTGCAGTCGAGCCCCAAAACCCGAAGGATTCAAACCCCACGCCTGAATCCCAAACCATCCCAAACCACCAGATCCCTACTCTTGATGATATAAACCCTGCATTAGTTTAAGGACCCTAAACTATGGGAATGATGGTCCATTCCTTATTATGGGTAATGCAGGATTTATATCATCAACCGTATCAATCCCACCCCAAGGCAAAACAACACGAAACGAACAAGCTGCCCAAATAGCTGCCACCGAAAGCCAACACCAATAATATAGGGGCCTTAATAATTAGAATAT
The DNA here is from genome assembly GCA_905221635.1 of Symbiodinium sp. CCMP2456. Classification (NCBI taxonomy): domain Eukaryota; class Dinophyceae; order Suessiales; family Symbiodiniaceae; genus Symbiodinium; species Symbiodinium sp. CCMP2456. The sequence goes on along the minus strand of CAJNDV010031191.1, from coordinate 41,638 downwards.
GGGTTCTGGGGTCCTTTATACTATAGTTACAATACGGAACCCTAACAGTAATGTTGGTGATTATTTAGGCTTCAACCTTAACATTTAGGAGAGGCAGGCTCGAGTTCTAAAGCTCGAACGCCTGCAGCTCAGTGAAAAAACCTTGCAGCACACCAACAGAGCTTATGGAGCTTTGATGATTAGTATTAATACCACCTTATAGTCCCTATCTAGAGATACTTATACATCTGCCACGATAACATGCCCTAAACCCTAACCCCAAAATCCCTAAACCCGAACTCCTAAACCAAAAACCCTAAACCCAAGGACTCTCCTCCGGCCCCTTCATCCAAGAGGCGTCCTCGAGACGCAGCCGCACCCAAGGCCAGGACTCCGGCCGCAGCGACGGTGGTGCCGGCAACCTCGGAAGCGTTTCCTTTGAATGGGGCTTTAGGGTTTTGGGTTCAGGGTCTTTGGGGTGTAGGGGTTAGGGTTTTGGGTTTAGGGCTTAGGGCCTATAGGGTGTAGGTTTTAGTGTTTTGGGTTCAGGGCTCCGGTTCTTTGGGGTGTAGGTTTTAGGGTTTTGGGTTTAGGGCTTAGGGTCTATAGGGCGTAGGTTTTAGGGTTTGGGGGAATCGGGAGATGCGCTTTTGTCGGTATTACTTTTCCCTAAGGGTCCAAGTGCCCATTATTTAAGGACTTTGGGGCCTTTTTGGGTACCTAAAACCATAAATAAGGACTACTTAGACCCTAAACCCTAAACCCTATAAACCCTAAACCCTTAGGGAAGTCCTCAAGACCTCAAATAAGGACTACTTGGACCCTAAACCCTAAACCCTATAAACCCTAAACCCTTAGGGAAGTCCTCAAGACCTCAAATAAGGACTACTTGGACCCTTAGGGTTTGCCATCGTTCTAGTCAACGTTCCATTCCAGACTGGCGTCTGGCAGGCCCTCAAGTTGTAGTGGCTTGTCTAGCCTTAAGAACCCCCAAAACTACTTGTTTGTAGGGTCCCTATAAATCCCATATTAGGGGTTTATAATAAGAACCTACAAAAAAGTGGGTTTGGGTTCTTAAGGTAGTTGTACAAAATCTTCAAGTGTACTCTGAATGCTTTGAGTTGAAGTGGCAAGCTTCGAGAAATAAATGAATGCATAAAGCGAAGATGCTTGGGTTATGCCTCGGAAAATACATCGGAGGGCCCACGGACCCCTTAAGTAGGGATGTAGGTCCTCAAAAACCACCCTGGGGCTCCAAAATGAATAGCCCGATTTTTGGTACTATTTTCAGACTGTAAAGCCTAAACCCTAAACCTCTAAACCCTAAACCCTTAGGGTAGTTGTATACTTGGGTTTTGGTACTATTTTCAGGCTGTAGACCCCAAAGTCGGTTCTGGTTGTATACTTGGAGCCCTAAACCCTAAACCCTAAACCCCAAACCCTAAACCCTAAACCCCAAACCCAAAACCCTAAACCCAAAACCCTAAACCCCAAACCCAAAACCCTAAACCCTAGTTGGAGCCCTAGGGCCAAACTCTGAACGGCGGTTTGGTAGCCAGAGCCTTGTGACTTGGCTCCCCATCGGGCCCAAGATGGGGGTTTCCAAATATAGGGTTTAGGGTTTAGGGTTTAGGGTTTAGGGTTTAGGGTTTAGGGTTTAGGGTCCCTAATATAGTACCCTAAATAATAGGATCCTTAATATAAGGAGCCCAAAATAAGGTACCCCTAATTTTCGGAAACTCCCAGATGTAACATGAAGCTTTTAGAAACACCGCGAACCCCCTACAGTTTGAGGTTTTAGGGTTTAGGGTGTAGGTTATAAGGAAACACCGCGAAACCCTCAAACCCTGAACCCTACAGTTTAGGGTTTAGGGTTTTAGGGTTTTAGGGTTTAGGGTTTTAGGTTTTGGGGTTTTAGGGTTTAGGGTATAAGGTCTAGTACTAAACCCGAAGCATCCCCGAGGATGCCCGAGTCGTCGCACACAAACGAAAATCCCAGGCCTCCACCGACAAACCCCAAACCTTGCCCCCAGGTAGACAAACCAAAGCAACAAAGCATTAGGGTTTTAGGGTTTAGGGTTTAGGGTTTAAGGTTTAGGGTCCCTTTTAGGGTCCTTTTTATAAGGATGCCGTACTATATTGGACCTAAGGTAAGGGACCCTAGTTTAGAGAACTACCCACGTGCACAGACTATACAGCACAATCCGAACAAAGCCAAGAGCAACGTGTGACACAAAGCAACCAACAAGAGATACGCAATCAACGCAAAACAAACAAAAACAACAAGCAGCAACAAACAACAAACAAACCAACACACAGAATCACAAGCACACAGTAACAAACAAATTGAAACCATACTCTAAACCCACCCCCTAAACTTATTCAGCTCTATGTTCATAAAACCCCTAAGCTCTAAATTCAAAGATCCCGAACGGCCAAGCGGCTCCAGTTGAAGCTCCCTGGGTATTGGCCCGGCTGTAACCGCGGAGGGACGTCGAGGCCTCAGCTCTTCCAATATCTTGGGGTCCTTTAGTTTACCTTAAACTACCAAACCCTACTGTTTTGTAGGTTTTTATTATGCACCCTAATATGGAATTTATAGGGACCCTACGAAAAAGTAGGTTTTGGTAGGCTAAGGTAGGGTTTAGGGTTGTCCTTTAGGTCTTCACGGTTGATGATATAAGTTCTGCATTACCCATAATAAAGAATATACCATAGTTCCCATAGTTTTGTATCATCAACAGTAGGGTTTAAGGCCGTTTAGGGTTTAGGCTTTCGTAGGGTTTGGGGCTGAGAACTTCGAATAGGGGTCCTTACTGAGGAATCATCTAAGGAACGTACCTTGAATCCGGATTTCGTCAAAGAAGAGTTTATAGTGCGTTGAATATCCCTTAGCACAAAAACATGGTAGCACCCATATCAAGAAAGAAGTATTCCTAAACTAGGATAGTGTAGGAGCCTTAATACTTTTTTAATAGGGTTTTGGGGCTCATGATACTATACTTATAATAATTCAGGAGCCACCAAAATATGATGGTTAATTCGTGAGGCCGCTATATTATATTGGACGATTTGGGTTCTCATGTCTTCGGGTCCTTTATACTTTGAACAGGCTTGCTAGAAAGGCGCTGCGTGAAAACCTTATGGGTCGGTGAAGTGAAAAGCGTGGGACACCCTGGAAACACTTGGATGTTCGAGGCTTGGTGGTTAAGGTTTAGGGCTGGCGTTTGCGAGAAGGTCTAGCAAATGCTTACTTCCTACGGTCTTTGGGGGGCCACTGCAACCACATGGTGGTTTCCGCCGCGGTGCTGCACTTTCGATGACGACCGGTGCGGTAGTAAATGCCTGGGATGCTCTGCATACAATACTCGAAATGTGAGGTTCAGCATGGTTCAGCCTTTTGTCAGACGGGAGCCTCTAGGCCCCAAACCTCATAAAATTACAGAATTTATCAAAAATAATAATAATAATAATAATAACAGCTAATTATAGCATTTAAGAGTACGAAGAACAGCATGAAAAGGACGACGAACATAAAAATAGAAAACAATACTAGCAATCAGAATCATAACAATAATCTGTTCAATCAGGGAGCAGAGCCTAGGCGTCAAGCTTTACAGTTTTACGGTGTAGGGGGCTACCGCGTTATGAGGTGCCTGTCGAAACTCCTGTATAGGAAGGAGAGCCGGGACTTCCTAACCATAGAGTAGAAATCCTCAAAATATCCAGGGCGCCTGTGGGCTCCTTACGGAATCTTCCTTTTATGGAAGGCTTTTTGGAAAGTTTATGGATGCAGTTTGGGGCGCAGGTGTCGGTTTTCAAGTTGGGTTCAAGGTCCAAGTTTTAGGGCCCCCCTTGAGCTTTGAAAAAGAAGCCGAGGATTTGGGGTTGAGGTTTAGGGGAATTAATATATCCTGCTTTTTGCCTTGGTACATAACATCCTACACCATCCAACTTACACCCGAACACGAAAGGTCTAAATACTAGAATCATAAGCGTGTTATGCCCCAGCTAGTTTTGGTACCAAAACCCACAATATTTACGCAGTTGGCCACGTAGGGTAGAACTCCCCAAACTTACGAAACCCACATTTATATTCTTCCTTTGCGGTGTGTCACAATTTTTTACCGAAGGTAATTCAAGGCAGCTCCGGGCACGATCGCCGAAGCCAAAGCATGTAATAAAACAAAAGACGTACACTCTTAAGGGTTTGGTAAGGGTGTGTGGGCGAAACAAGAAACTCTACGTGTGCAAACGAATAAGATTTGACCATTCGAAACTTCTCAAACACTGATTCTTGGAGGCCCAAAGCCAGAGCTTTACAATGGTAGTCGCACGTGTAAACCTGCCAACAAGCGACCAGGACTCCTTGCCAGGAAATGACTTTTGGGTAACACCATCCGAACAACATGCAAATGCGAGAATACAGGAAAAACTACAATACACGGTCCACGTTATCACAATGTGTCAAGCGTCGTCTTTTGACCGAAACCACCAAACCCGAAAGGCTTCACTAAAGACGCTCAGACTCCGACGGCTTGAAGATTTCGTGGTTCCGGTTTCTGTTTCCCACGCCACGTTGATAAGTCGAAGCCTTGAAAAGCCCGAACCCTTCAATGTAGTTCCAATATTCCAGTTTCTCCTTAGTGAGTCGTCGATGGACAACATTCAAACAAAGGACGTGCAGTTGAGAAATAGGAACCCCAACAAGAAATCAAGGATGTCGCTTAGTAAATCAGACGTCCTGGTGCTGGGGCAGCAAAAAGCGCTGCTGCGGTTGCTCCGGCCGCCAGGGCAACACACCTTCCATGCGCAGGGCACAGCCATGCTGCCGATACGTTCATGTCAGGCCATGACAAAACGAAAATAACAACAACTGTCAGGTGACTATCCCTGGAAGTAGCGAACGGACTAGTGACAGCGGCAGAAGCGACTGGTAGCAGCAGTCACAACAGCTGCGGTAGTAGTGGTACAGGTATTTGTAATAGTAGTAGTCGAGCAGTAACGTAGCGGCCCGATTAATAGACGCCCCCCCTTCCTTGACCAAAATGGTTTGGCCTGGAAAATCTGGGATCCGTGACCCCCCTCGACCAAAGATCTGTAGATTTGGCTTTGACTAAGTTATAAGGGAATTGGGGGATCCCAGAATTTGTGGGCTGGCTTGGGTGGAGGGGGGTCCGCGGTTCTGCGCAGGTTCCCGGGTCGCGGTCGGGATAACCAAAAGCTCGAAACCAAGCCCCGATCGTTCCAAGACAACTACCACCACTAAAATCCTTTCATTTTGAAGAGTTTTCCCTCCCGCCTACACTCCCCCCCTCCACAATCGACGAAATCTGAGGCCTGGTACTGTGCATAATACAATAATACTTACTTCCACAATAAGCCGGAAATAAAAGGTTAAGCTTTCAGATTACCATAAAATTATAAGAACCAAAAAAGGCACAATAACACCGTAATAGTACAGTAGTAGTGCAGTGGTACAGTAGTAGTACAGTAGTGTGCAGTAGTAAGTAGTAGTACAGTAGTAGTACGGTAGTACAGTAATACAATAGTACAATCGTAGTACAGTAGTAGTGCATTAATACAGTAGTAGTACAGTAGTAGCGCAGTAGCACAGTAGTATTACGGTAGTAGTACAGTAATAGTACAGTAATAGTGCAGTAGTACGGTAGTAGTACAGTAATAATACAGTAGTAGCACAGTAGTGGTGCAGCAGTAGTACAGTAGTAGTACGGTACGAAGGTTTAGGTGATTGCTGGGTCGGGCTCGGGATGACCAAAAGCTCGAAACCAAGCCCCCGATCATTCCAAGATAGCTATCACCGGTACAATCCTTGCATGTTGAAGACTTTTCCCTCCCCCTCCACAATCGACGAAATCTGAAGCCTGGTATTGTGCAGCAGTACAGTAGTACAGTAGTAGTAGTAGTAGTAGTAGTTGTTGTTGTTGTTGTAGTATAGTAGTAATAGTAGCAGGAGTAGTAGTAGTAGTAGTAGTAGTAGTAGTAGTAGTAGCGGTAGTAGTTGTAGTAGTAGTGGTAGGAGGAGTAGTAGTAGTAGCAGTACAGTAGTACAGTAGTACAGTAGTACAGTAGTACAATAGTACAGTAGTACAGTAGTAGTGTGATGGGTTTAAGGAGAGTTTCGGCATGGGTTTATGGAGAGTTTTCGGGCTTCACACCCAGGGTCTTAGGGTTTGGAGGGGGGTTGTAGGCCTTGGAGGCTTAAGATTGACCATTACTAGAAGGGAAACAACACTACCCAAAAATCGCCAGGCCCAACAAAAAAAACGCATTACTTAGGCCGCCCGCATTTTTGGTCTCGGCCTGAAATAGCAAAACAAACCGCATTCTAGAAGCCCATTGTGTTAGACGGGCCGGCACAATAGTAGTCGTAGTAGTCGTCGTAGTTACAGTAGTAGTGGTGGTGGTAGTAGTAGTAGTAGTAGTCGTAGTAGTAGCAGTAGTACCAGGGTAGTAGTGGTTGTCGTCGCGGTTGTGGTAGTAATCAATTTAACTGTCGTGTTGTGGTAGCAACATGAGTAGTGGTAGTTGCGGAGTGTCATGCCAGGTCGTACCGATATACAATTGCGAAGCTCGGGAACATCACTGCTGTGCAAGCCAAACCGTTGTAATTCGATGCGGAATATCCAAAGCTGCGCAGTCTGATGTTGATGTCTAGCTAACTGTAACTCAGCAGCACCGCAGGCGCATAAAGCAACCCAATAGTGCATCCAGGAGCCGCATGTCCTGTTCTGGTTTGAAGCTGCCCGAACCCGACTTACATGCTACGCCCTACACCAGCAGGTTGCCTGCAAGTTTTTTGCAATGTCTTATGAAGCATATGGCTAGATTAGGATAATTAATGCCCTCCACGCTGAAAGCCGGCAGCCTAGATTTCAGCGCTGTTCTGACTTCATGAATATATAACCCGAGAAGAAAAGTTTGACCTTCTGGCATGTGCATTACCGTTGAGTGTGTAGGCTGTGTAGGGTTTAAGGTTCTCTTCAGCCACTAACTTGTCAATCACTGTTAGTCCAGATCTGCGGCACTTCCGTCACTTTCAACCGCCCGAGAGGTCTGTATGAAACACGTTGTTTCCGACGGGCAAAGGGGCAATGTGTGCATGCATGTGCATATATATATATACACACACACATCTCTCTCTCTCTCTCCCTGTCTCTGCCTTTGTCTATCTGTTTGTCGTAAACATAAAGCTTTAGCCTAACACCTTAAACACTACATGTACATACGAGATGAGAGAACCGAGCCCCTAAAGCCGTATCCAGAAAAGTCTTTCGGAGAAAACAGACACATAGGAACAATATTGAGCGTTTAGGGTTCGGGGCGGGTTTGGGTAACCCTGAACCATACTATGTAGACACTTAGCTGTCGTTCCGTTTTGGGGCTGCTGTGTATTCCTTCTATATCATTGGAACCTGACAATCATCCTGGTTAGCGAGAAGGAGCAAGTATGTTGGAAGGTGTGAAAACATGAACGAATCACATAATGTAGGGGCCTTAATAGTTAGAATAGGGATTCGGAGCCCAATACACTATATCTATAATAATGAACCCCCAAAATAGTTTAGGTAATTATTTAAGTCCCCACATTACCCTTGCATGCTACGAACCCCCTGGAACACGCCAAGAAGCCTTTCTTGAAGCCTCAAAAGATCCTTTACAGGGGCTCCGTCTTACCTAAGAGTCTACTTTGCTAAATAGCGGAGCATGCGATGATTTAAGGCTCATACGAGTGTTTAACGGTTCCCTACGGTTCTATAGCGGCTTCGCGTGGATTCTATAGGCCATCTGAGTATAAGATATTTGGACAAGCAGATAAAGTCGCAAGGTTAGATGCTGTCTAGCCACAGAACCTTACCCCACAAGATTAAGGATCTTGGTCTCTCTAAACCCTAAACCCTAAACCCTAAACGGGTGGTTATATGGACCCTGACAGGGCTTTGAAAGGCGCTTTTTGATTCCTGAGGTGCACCCTAAGCCACGAACATGAAAACGTTAAAACCTTCCGACCCAAAACCTAAAACCCAATCCCTTACGGGAGCCCTACCATCGGGCTCACTGGACCTTACGTGACCCCTGAACCAAACTCAACTAATCCCCCAAAACCAAAGACTTCTTGGCGCCAAAGCGCTTGGGGGCCCTTATTAGGGGATATATAACCCTACTTATAACTACCCATGAACCTTCAAGTAGGAGTAGGCACCTGCTTCAAAAGCCCTTTTCAGAGTTTCGAGAAGAAAACGGCCCTAGAAGAGTTCCTATATGGGTTGCTACATGGGTTACCACAAGGATTCTGAGGAATTCAAGGGTCCACATGCCTAAGTAGAGGGTTCAAGCGCCAAACACCAGTCAAAATGGAACAAAACGTGCCACCCAAGACTCCTAAACCGTAAACCCTAACCCTAAACCCAAAACCCAAAACCCTATATAAAACCTAAACCCTAAACCGCTAAACCCCAAAACCCAACTCATATGGGCCGAGTACCTTAGCCCCAAAGCGGTGAAGATTTTACATTATATTAAAGGAATCTACAGGTGGGGAGTTTAGGGTATATAGGGCTTCTGTAAGGCTTCCATAAGGTATTTAATTCTTCTATAAAGCTCCTATAACGGTAGGAACCCACCTGAAACTGTCCTAGATTATGGGCGGATTATATTAGGAACCCAAAAACGACATAAGCGTAAGCATTTTATAGGGATATCCCTACCTGATTGGGCTTCATTACAAGGGGCTCTATATGGGATATCCCTATCCTAGTTTTTGATTACGTGCTTTTTTGGACCCCGATTATGAACGCCCCCAAAAAGGTTAAAGGTTACCTACTCAGTCCCGAAGAACCCTAAACCCTAAACCCTAAACCCTACTACTTCTGTACTTGGACCCTCTTGGGCAAGCAACTCTAGCTGCTTGATGGCGACCATGGAGCATAAGTTGGGGGTTTAGGGTTTAGGGTTTAGGGTTTGCCCCTATACTGCAAAAGCCCATACCAGAACTACCATGAAGGGCTGTATATGGTTAGTACCCTAAACTAAGGTGTGTGTGTGTGTGTGTGTGTGTATGTGTGTGTGTGTGTGTGTGTGTGTGTGTTTAGGGTGTATGTTATAAGGGTGCCATGCTAAATTGGGGACCAAAACTTTTAAGAACCGCCGCCAATATATCTATTAGCAAAGGGCAGAAAGATTTACTAAGTAGGCCCAACGCCTAGATCTTAAGCTTCAGGATCTTAAACTTCAAACTTCAAAGCCCTACAACCATCAACCCGGTCTAATGCGACTGAGCGTCAAGGCCTCAACCCAAAATCCCCTCCTAACCCCAATGGTCCTAGGTACCGTTATGGGGGGTACCTCCCCAAATCATAATGGCAATTCTTAATATAGAAACCCTACATTCTACTATATAGGTACTTTGGACCCTTTGGGTAAGAGGGCCCGACTCCCCAAACGATAGGGTTAGAGGCCCCGGATACAACGCCTTGCATGATTCTTGGCACCTGAAGCCCATGAGCTCAGCAAATTGACCCTTTAGGGTTTAGGGTTTTGGGTACAGAGACTAGGGAATCCATTAATCGCCAAGCCCTTAAAAACCCCAGAAAACGCAAGCTTCAACAGTCCCCCAGAGAAGTTTCCTGGAGAGAATTTGCGCAAAGAAACACAATCACCTACCTTTTTCATAGGGTTCCTTTGAAAGGGGTCTAGCAGGGTTACCATAAGGGTCACTAAACCGAATCGGGGTATGTAGGGGCCTCAATCATTTCAATAGGAGCCTTGGGCTTAGTTACTACCATAAGGGTTTAGGGTTTTGGGGTTAGTTACTACGTTAAGGAACCCCGTGGAACAGTACTACGAGTCATCCAGGCCCGTATGTTAAACCCACAAAACCCTCCAAAACCGCTACTGGGTCCCCGATAACCTAGCAGTAAACCCTGTACACACCGAACATCTATCTCCGCACCTCTTCGGCTGGGCCATCGTTTGCTCCAACTATCTAAGGGAAGACCGGAAAAGACCCGCTTGAGCCCGTCTGAGGCTTTCGGGCTTCAGGTTTGAGGTTTAGGAGCTTGGGCTTATGTTAAAGGAAACTACAGGTGGGGAGTTTAGGGTATATAAAGCTTCTATAAGGTATATAGACCTTCTATAAGGATCCTATAACGGTAACTGCACACCTGAAAATGTCCTAGACTTATGTGGTTTCATGGGCGCTGTTTCATCGGTGTTATTTTAGGTCTCAGTGTGGATCTAACCCTAAACCCTGAAGGGTCTTGGGCTTGGAATCTTCAGTTTGACGTTTGGGTGATCGGTTCTTTTTCCAGAAAGGCTTTAGGGTCCAGGGAGTGGGGCTAAGGGCGAGTTAAGGTCGTCCCTCCCAGCAGCCGTTGAGAAGGTATGGTGATCCATACTTTGTACCTGCATCTGATATGTTTTGTGGAATCTGTATTCGTCATGAAGAGTCAGATGTGTCCTAGGTTGTGGTAGACATGGATCGTTTAAGGATTGACTGAAGATGAAAAACTAAATGCGAGCTTGAACTTAACCCCAGGCGCCAACTCTTGTCAGTTGTTCTAGTTTGTGTTTCCTTTACATTGCTGAGAAACTGCAACATATCGAAGAAAACGCAGCCCTTTAGCTTCCGTAATTCGATATTAAACATACTGTCGCAGTAGGTCAATATATCTAAGAAAAGGCAGCCCTTTAGCTTTCGTTTTTTCGACATTATACATACTATCGCAATAGGTGATGACAACTCTATCATCGGACTATAGTCCTAAACAAACTCGGCAATGGGAAGCACAGGAAAACCCGGAAACCCTAAACCCTAAACCCTAAACCTGAACCCTGGAATAATATACCATACCTGGAACCATCCAGCGTACGAGGATACAGGGAGTACCTTGAAGACAACATGACCCTTGAAGTAGGTGGGGCTCGGTTTAGGGTTTAGGGTTTAGGGTTTAGGGCCCACTTGCACTATGGGTTTAGGGGGCTTAGGGTTTAGGGTTTAGGGTTTGAAGCCCTAAATCGCACTTGGAACTTAAACCGAAACCCCTAAACCCTAAACGGTCCTTGACGTGTTCCGTGGAAATGGCTATTAGAGACCGTGAGAACCCGGCGGACTTGGATTTCTTCCTCAGGCCATCTGATCCCAGCTCTAGCTGGAAATGGACGGAGAACAAACTGACATCTAATCTAGGGGCCTTAATAATTAGAATAAGGTTTTGGGGTACATTATACGAGTAAAGGCCAACCCACAAGCCACCAGCCCCCAGCCCCCATCCTTGCATCACAAACCCTCGCAGTTGACCTGAACCACAACCCTGAAACCCAAAACCCTAGACCCTAAACCCTAAAACCTAAACTCTAAGCCCTAAACCCCAAAACCCTAAACCCCAAAACCCTAAACCAAGTTCTCCAAAAAAAAGCCCACAGAAGGGGCAAAAGTCGACTCGGCTCAGCCGGTGAACTGCTCCACAGGTCCCTTCCTTAGAAGGAGGGGTTTAGGGTTTAGGGTTTAGGGTTTAGGGTTTGGGGTTTAGGGCTTAGGGTTTAGGGTTTCGGGTTTAGAGTTTAGGGTTTATAATTTAGGGTTTCGGGTTTAGGGTTTAGGGCTTCGGGTTTAGGGTTTAGAGTTTAGGGTTCAAAGCTTAGGGTTTAGGGTTTATCGCTTCGGGTTTAGGGTTTAGAGTTTAGGGTCTAAGGCTTAGGGTTTAGGGTTTAGAGTTTAGGGTTTAGGGCTTAGGGCGAAGGGTTTGGATTTTAGGGTTTAGGGTTTAGGGTTTAGGGGTTCAGGGGATTAGGGTTTAGGGTTTAGGGTTCAGGGTTTAGGGTTTAGGGCTCAGGGTTTAGGGCTGCTCTTGCAGGATGAACTTGAGCTCGCTTATGGGATAGGGTACTGTTGATGGTATAAATCCTGCATTACCTCAAGGACACTAAGCTATGGGAATTGTGATAGATTCCTTAGTATGGGTAATGCAGGGTTTATATCATCAACCGTATGGTGATTCATGGCTTACGGTGAGTCTTAAGGTCTAGTGTCTTGTGGTTGGCCTTTCTGCTACTCTGCGAAAACAGCACTCGAAAGGAGTGTCTCGCTCCACCTGCCCGATACCCGGCAAGACCAAAATAAATCCCTAACCCTAAACCCTTAAACCCTAAACCCCAAGTATTACCCCAACAGGAAGCCGGTTTTAGGGTTTAGGGTTCTAGGGTTTCTTCATGGGCTTTAGAGGAGTATATGCCTGAATTGGCGGGTGCTGGGCTCTGGGTACATTGGGATTGGGGTAGAAACATCGACAGGTTGAGCGATCTTTAGCGGCAATCGGGGGACGAAAACAGGGGCCTTGATGACTAGAACAGATTCGTTCTGAAGGAACCGTAAGGAATGGTATTGGTACGTATTCTAGCGCATGCATTAGGGCTTCGGGGTTCAGCGGCTTAGGACTGTCAGGGCGCCACATAGGCGGTCTGGTGTCAAGGATTTAAGGGTTTATTGAACTCTTTACAGCCTGGGGCAGATACCTGAGTGAAGGGGTATTGGGCTTTCTCGGTTTGGGGTAATATAGGGGCCTTAAGAATCAGAATAGGGTTTTAGGGGTATAGCATAGTATACTTACAATGAGGACCTCCCCCCCCCAAACAAAAAAAATTCTAATTATTACGGTCATACATTATCATGGGCGTTTCAACAATACTTTTACCTATCCAATTGACTCAAGACTCCCTGTCTGGAGCTCCGCGACGATCTGACCAATGATGGCAAACATCGCCATGCGGCCGTTGTTGAGCTCCTGCTGAAAACAAGTCTTCCCTGGAGCTTGATGGTAAAACTAAACCCTAAACCCAAAACACTAAGCATCTACCCGAAACCCAAATCTCAGAATCGTATCTCGAATGGGCATGGCATGGCAGAGGCACTAGACATCTGAGTTTTCGGCTTCAAGCTCGGGGATTGCATCCTTGTAAACAAGCGTCAAGCGTTCAGGGTTGATTTAAGGTTTAGGGTCTACACCCTAAGCTCCTAATTCTTAAATCCTAAACCCTTAAGCACGTAACCCAAAGCCCCGACTGTAAACCTTAAGAACCCTAACCCTAAACCCGAACCTTAGAGTTTAGGGATTGCTGGCGATTCAGACGTCGACATATGCCCAAATTGCGGGATCTAGTCTAAACCCTACACCCTAAACCCCTAAAACCATAAACCCGGGGGCCGGGAGCCGAAGTGGTCAGAGCTTCTCAGAAGCGAAGAAGGGAGCCTCCTCTCCTCACCTTTTAGTCCAGCCCCGGCAAGACGGAACCCTAAACCCCTAACCCCTAAATCCCTAAACCCCTAAACCCCTAAACCCTAAACCCTAAACTCCTACGTCCGGAAATTCTGCGGTTTAGGGTTTAGGGCTTAGGGTTCAATCCCCCCCTCCCCCCCCCCCCCCACACACACCACACCACTCCCCGCCCTCTTCCCTCGTCTCGTGTTTGCGGCGACGCCAGACGGGCTATCTTACATCATTCATTCGTGATTCTGATGCTAAGCCCTGAGAATTGTTGGGCTGTGTGTTGTACTTCATTGCAAAGCTTGATTCCGGTGTGATACGATGATTATTAGTAACGTTTATGGGATATATTGGTAATGATTTAAGCCCCTTCATTACAGTCCCGGCAATAGCCTGCGATAGCATTTCCTGCACACAAGTCCCCAGAAATTCGGACACTGAGCGTTGTTGTAGGGTAGTCTTACTGCAGCACGCAGTGTCTGCCGCTGTGTTAGCAGTTGAAAGACACCTCGCGACAAAGTGTACATGCAGCTCACTCCATATCTCCCTACCCCAACCTAGAAAGCCCGGGTTGGAAAAAACATCAAACTTCTGAAGTAATGGATGCTGGGGTCTGAAGCCCTTGAACGAATGCACGCCAGGCCAAGAATAAGAAATCCATCATCACTCTCATTAGCCTTAAGCCCACAGTCCTAAATCCCAAGCCGCCAACTCTAGGCCCCTATGCCATAAGCCTGCAAACCCTACACCCTAAACCCTAAACACCCAACAACCTAAACTCTAAACCCTAAACTCTACACAAGCCGTATGTATCCCTTGAAAACCCTCTACCAACTAAGCCAGAGCCTTGGAGAAACCTTCAAGAACCCTGACACATATCAAGATATGCATTAACATGCCTGCGCATAAAACCAAAAACAGATGTATGTACATATGTGCATATATATATATATGTTTATATGTATGGACAGGTGTGTGTGTGTGTACATGTCTGCATATATATATATACATATATATATATATATGTGTGTATACATATATATATATATGTATACATATATATATATATGTATGTATATATGTGTATATGCATATGTACAAATATATGTATGTCTACCTATCTCTGGAAAGAACGTGTATGTATATGCGTGTGAGTATAAATGAAAGTATACTATCTCTCTATCTATCTATCTATCTATCTATCTATCTATCTATCTATGTACCGATCTATCTATCTATCTATCTATCTATCTATCTACCGCTCTATCCATATGAAATCTATACATCTAGAAAACACGAACATGTGTGTATATATATATATATAGATGCATGCAAACAGTGTGTGTGTGTAATATGTATGTAGGTATGTAGGTATGTATGTACGTATATACATACACCCGACACCGGGCCGTGGGCCTTGGTGCGCATCTCAGGCGTGAACTGCTTCCAGGCGAACCTAACCGACTGCTTCGCTTAGTCGGGCCAAGAGCAGTCATTACATAGATATGTCTTAAAAAAAGGTTTGGGTTCAGGGTTGTGGGTGATCTAAGCGGTGTTGTCACCGATTAAGGATTTTTGTGCTTTAGTAAGTAGGTTCTGCAGGGGTTGTACACGTATTCTGGAATCGCTTCATGATGACTCAATAGGGTGTTTTCTTGCTTTTGGCCGTCGCGAGTTCAATCTACCCGTAATTAAGAGATCTTGTAACTTGAAGGTGCAAGTCCTTAATCAAGGGGCGTCCCTAGACTGAACGAACAGGCTTTAAGCTTCCTAACTTTTTGGCCCGACGCATGAACCGAAAGATCCATGTATCTCCAAAGTATCTGCTTAGGCATTGTCTGGGGTTTGGGAGTATTTTTTAGGGTTTAGGGGTTTAGCTTAGGCTCCGGGCTTTGGGATTATTGGTTACAGTGGGCTTTAGGCACAGGTCAGTATAGCTTCTATATGGTGGTTTCCGAAAATAGGGGGCCCTAATATAGTACCCTTAATAGTAGGATCCTTATTATAAGGACCCCAAAATAAGGTACCCCCCATTTTCGGAAAGTCCCATATAGGGCTGCATCAACAACTGTTAGAGCACAGGGCAGATCCGGACATTAGGGGACTCATACAGCTGGCCGACCCAACACCATCCCCGGCTCCTGGCTAAGAATACCAAGAGCGTTTTCAGCGAAAGACTCGCACTTCTTTGAACATGTGTAGCTGATAATCGCGCTTGCTGAAGCAACCAGTGCAGTTCGCGACATGTCGAAATTGTTTTTGTTTTATGGAGCTTCTGTAACAGAGGATGTGGACATGCACAGTACATCTTCAACTCCAAAAAAGCAGTTAAACCTCTCAACAACTCGATGAAAAGGTACGCATATTGTTATGCAAAGCTTCAGCTTAAGTACATCACTCTTGCCACAAGGGGCTCGCGGCATAAGTATGTTGGCAGAAAACTCCTTATAAACCAGCTTGGCATCCCCTGCACCCTAAACCCCTGAATCGTAGATTCTGGGCAACAGTTCGAAAAGGAGCTTGACACAAAACACTGTGTACTAAACCTTGTGACCTTACTGCCCTAAACAATAAACCCTGAACCCTAAACCCCTAAACCCTAAACCTGAAACCTTGAACCCTAAACCCCTGAACCCTAAACCCCTAAACCCTAAACCCTAAACCCACCCTTCACCCGTTGTGGGTTCAGGGCCGGCTCGAA
>CAJNDV010031191.1:0-12431 GCA_905221635.1 Symbiodinium sp. CCMP2456 | reverse complement strand
TTTAGGGTTGAGGGTTTAGGGCGCTCCTTCTCTGCTGATTTCCTTGTATAATAGGCCGCCCCTTCAGGGAACCTTTGACCCTAACCCCTAAACGGAACCCTATTGAAACCTTCAGTTGGCAGAGGGTCGAATCGGAAACGGCCCTGGTCATCCTTGCTGAGCACGCCTCACCGGGTCTTCGGTCTGGGGGTTCAGGGTTCAGGGTTTAGGGTTTAGGGTTTAGTCCAAACCCGAAACCCTAAACCCATTTAGTCACCCGAAACCCTAGCCCCGAAGCTGGGGGTGTGGGGTTCTTCTCAACTCTTGCGGCGTTGCTTAAAGGATTTACATAGGGATTCTTGTTTTGTTGAGGGTCAAAGCTGTGTTTACAGGGTTTCGTGGTGCGGGGCTTCAGAGATTTGCGGCTTTAAGGCTTAAGTTTGGGACTTTGCGCTTTTTCAAGTTTTTAAGAACTTTACCCTAACCCCTAAACCCTAAACCCTAATGGGTTTAGGGTTCAGAGATAAGGTCTCCTACAAGGACTCCAGATATCTTGAACCCACGCCTTCGGCTCCTTCCTTTTCGTCTACTTTTACGCAGGCCATTCCCGCTAAACCATGGTTCTTCTACTGGGTGACCGTTCCTGCTCGAATCCCCATGTACATTGAGTTCATCATTGACTCATAAGAGACTTGACAAATGCAGATACATTACAAGCCAGAAACGACATAAATAAAGATTCGGGGTTTTTTGATCGGAAGTGAATGTGACTAGGCAAGACAAAGCCTCATGGCACTTGCAAAAGAAGCTGTAAGACATAGGTTGTTGATCGAAAACGCAGAGTGTAGAGGCTTTCGGGCATTTTGGCTTCAGAAACCCTAAACCCTAAACCCCTAAACCCCTAAACCCCTACCCCTAAAACCCTAAACCCCTAAACCCCTAAACCCTAAACCGGCTGGGTTTAGGGTTTGGGAGTTTAGGGTCTGGGGGTTTAGGGTTTGGGGTTTTAGGTTTTGACTACATCCTGATTAACAGATTCCTCTGGGGCATCACCGCTTCAGGTTGTAACCCTATGCTGCAAGCATCCTCTTAATATATCGGTCATAGCCTGCTTTATCCAAAGGACATAGCAAAACATAGATAAACCATGCCAAGCACTCTCCTACCCTAAATAATTAAGTGAAGCCGTGGACCTCGTGCAGACGGACGACAGAACAGTCGGAAGCAGAAGTACAGTGCCGGGCTGCATGTCGACAAGAGCAACGACGGCCCCTCGCGCATCATCGCCCAGGCCGATTGTGGTCAGAGAGGGGCCCATGGCAAAGTTTTGCCGCCCTTGCATCTGCTGAATAGAAAGTCCAAAGACGAACATCAGCCCTAAACCCTAAACCCTAAACCCTAAACCCTAAACCCAAGGGCAGAGGATCACTGTGGATCTCGGAGCCTACCGCTCAGGACCCCGACTCTGTCATTGGCCAAGGTGGCCCAACATCTTCGGGGGCGTTGCCCGTTCTCCCAAACGGTTTAGGGTTTAGGGTTTAGGGTTGGTCGTTGCAGCATTGCATCAAGAATGGAGGGCTTCCCTCTTGGGCTCGGCCTGGCCATTACCTCTCCTTTTGGGGTCAGTGCCAGCCAGCAGATAACCGAAGGTTTCAGTCAGGGCCCTCGAACTTAGAATAACTTAGGGGCCCTAAACCCTAGCCCAAAAAAAGGTTAACCTTTTCAGTTATGGTAGGTATAAACTAAACCCTAAACCCTAAACCCTAAACCCTGAACCCCAAAAAGGGTTAAAGGTTACCTACTCAACCACCAAGATAATGTGCCGTCAACCCGAAGTTCATCGAGCCGTGGGAATCTCCTTTACTCCTGCCGCTTTTGTGGCTTGCTCGCTGGAAGCTGCTCCTTACTAGGGTTTAGGGTTGAAGGTTTAGGGTTTAGGGTTTAGGGTATAGGATTGCTCGCTGCACGGTTTAGGGTTTAGGGTTTAGGGTTTAGGGTCATAAACCTTAAACTAAACCATAAAGTCTTAAGGTATTAGGGTATTTGGGGTATTTGGGGGGGGGTATTGGGGGTATTTAGGGTATGTAGGGTATTTGGGGGTGTTTGGGATGTTTAGGGTATTTGGGGGTATTTGGGGTATTTGGGTATTTGGGGTATTTGGGGGTATTTAGGGGTATTTGGGGTATTTAGGGTATTTGGGGGGGTATGTAGGGTATTTTGGGTATTTGGGGGTTTAGGGTTTAGGGGCTCTGAAGTAGCCTTTGAAAGGAAGTACTGGTAGCTGAGTGAGGCATCCTTATGTGGAGGAAGAGGGGCTATGAACTCTACTTCAGCTTCTTTACCAAACTCACCTGCCACAAGACTGCGAGGGAACCACGAAGCAGACAGAAACTCACTGAAAGCCGTGACACCGCTCTTCAGGTCCAGAGATTTGCAGCGAGTCGGCTTACCTGAGACTGCTGGGCAAGCACGCCTTCAACCTACTCATGCTCGTCGTGACCAACATCGAATGGAAGGACGTCTTCCTGCAAAATTGTGCCGCAGCTCCACTCAGACGCCGCTCGGAATACATCTCAGCCCTGACTGGAAGTTTCGCGAAAGCCGGGACCTTTCGTGGGTGGTGCTCGTGGTTGGGTTTAGGGTTCAGGGCTTCGGCTTCATAGACCTAGTGTGAGGGTTGTTCCAGCGGTAAACAGATTTCAGTTGGCTTTGCGGATGGTTCTACCTTTGAATTGCATGGTCGCTGGCTCCGCGATGCTGGCCGAGATGCCTTGGTGGTTTCTCAGCAGGCTGGCGAACGGTATCTTGACCGCATCGCCTTCTCTCCAAAA
Source organism: Symbiodinium sp. CCMP2456 (assembly GCA_905221635.1). Taxonomy (NCBI): domain Eukaryota; class Dinophyceae; order Suessiales; family Symbiodiniaceae; genus Symbiodinium; species Symbiodinium sp. CCMP2456. The sequence continues at coordinate 9,621 of CAJNDV010031191.1, read as the reverse complement.
GGACAGCACAGCAAGGGAGAGGTAGCAGAGGCCAAAGTTCTTGATGATGGTCTTGAAATCAGGTGGAAGGGTGATCCTCAAATTGGAGATGATCCGAGCTACTTTTCCAGTGGCTTTTTGCGGATGTATGCGCCAGTGGCAGGGAAGGTCTTACAAGGTGACAAGCATCATCCATGTAATGTGGACTTCCACTGGCTGAGAGGCTATTCAGGATTTGCTGTCGTGATACTGGACAATGTTCCTCCATCGCAAGACTCAAGTGTTTTGCTGGATTTCGTGAACAACTGCCTGGGTGGCATGCAGAAGGATCCAGCGCGAGATGACCCTAATTTGGTGATCAAACGAAAGGCTGCCGCTTTGCGTGTGAGCTATGCCCAGGAAAGGCGGCTGAATAATCACACTGACCAGTCGGTGCCAGCACATGGCATTCCAGCCTTGCTCTTGGTGGTGAATCTATGCTTCTTTCCACAAGACACCAAGCACGGTGCCTTTCGATAAGTTTGAAGACTGGTATGATGCTTATTTGCTTTGGAATGAAATGATCCATGGCACGGAGTTTGAAGTGGAGGTTCCTATCTCGCAAGGGCAGATGCTGATCCTTGATAACTGGCGTGTTTTGCATGGCCGTGCTGGTGGGAAAAGCACTCCAGATCGTGTGGTCATGGGTGGCACAGTAGTGAGAGAAGGTTTTCACTCCAAGGCACAACATCAACAAGCAGGATTCCTCAGGGCTTTTGGGATGGTTATGGATAGTTTAGACCAGATCGGATCGAACATTTTACGGCCCTGCCTGAAGGCCCGCCATCCCGTAAATGCAAGCTCCGGGATTGGGGTGAAGTAGGGTCTATCTATCTCCTCGTCACGCGCTGGAGCCAGGAGATCGCGATTCCCCTCAGACAACCGCGAGCAGCTGATTACCGTTGAGGCACATTGAGGCGCGACGGTTCACAGCTTCATCTTTTCGGCCAGGGCAGGGGTTTGAGGGGGTTGAGCAGTGAGATATTTCAAAGATATGGCGGCCGACGAGAAGAAGCATTGGAACCCTTCTGCTTGTGGATCATGTTTTGGATATCAGTAAACCTTAGCCCTGGACCGCTGGACCTTCAACCACCCTTCATGGCACAAGCAGCCCTTTGTGCAGGCGATATAGGGTGTCGGATTCGGGAAGGCCCCATGCAGAATTAGAAATCACACTCAGGCGGCGAAAGTTATTGCAGTGTTCGGATCAGGTTTGCGGAAGTAGTTGAATCATTGAAAAGAGTGGAATTATGAGTTTTGGTGGGCTTCCAGTGTAACTACGACCCAAGTACGCAGAGGCCTTCAATTCATCTAGGTTCCTCCTCGGCAATGCAACACCGGTCGCTTGAGCCGTGCTTTAGCCCTTTCAGGACGACCTTCTGCACTATTTGCGGGGTAGTTGTGTGATCCCTTCCCTAATAGATCCAATAGTAAGCCCACCCAGCCTGAAAAGTTGTGTCAGGATCCTCCATGTCGTCGCCGAGATCGTGGCAGTACGACTGAGGAAGGGAGCTAGCTCTTGTTGAAAGTCTGTTTGTTCCAGAGCCAAGAGTACATGCAGTCAGGAAACGTGTCGGAGAACTCGTGCTACATCTCTTCGCGGAGAAAATGATTCTCAGCACAGGTATCCGAGTGCCTCCACGTCCCCTGAATACACCCAAAGCCATCGGTGTGCGGAGCATCCAAACCTTATCAGCTGTGGCCCCCGCTGTTGAATGGCAGTGCAGTGCCCCCCCTGTCATAAGCATTTATTTGTCTTTCTCGGCTTGACTCTAACAAGGAATGGCGTACCCTACCGACCCCGCAAACCCTGAATCGACGCAACCCTTCCAGTTCCGCTTCGATCGTTCCCTAAACCCTAAACCCTAAACCTTAAACCCTAAAGCCACGTCACGTCACGACTTGATTCCGCCACCGTTGCGGCTCCGGGCGCGGCGCTTTTCGCAGGTGAGGGGTGAGCTGCCAGCAACTCGCCTCAAAGCGGGTGCGGATTACTAGGGTTTAGGGTTTAGGGTTTAGGGTTTTGCGGAGTGAGGGTCGTGAGTAAGTTGTAGTTGATGCGTAAGTTGTAGCTGCTGCGTCGCAAAAAGACCGTCCGTCCAGAGGTTGTTCGGCAAGTGTGGTAAAAGTATACGTGATGCATCCTGAGAACAGCTCCTTTTGGCGTACTCGTTGCACAACTTGGGGAAGGTTATTTCCACAACCCAGGTGGCTCCAAGGACTCGGCATTTTTGAGCCTATGAGCCATTGACTTCATTCAAAGCCTCCTTGCAACTTATGCTTCGAAACAGCGCCCCTTAGCAATGGCCTTGGCCTTGCCTGCCGCCGCCCGAGGTCCGCCTTTGCGAGCAACCATGGGGGAATTTACCATCCGCACACGTGGCCTGGCCGAAGGAGACCCACGAAAAATCCCACAGGGTAAAGGTTTAGGATTTAGGGTTTAGGGTTTAGGGTTTAGGGCACTCGTGTTTCGGGAAAAGCTAGTCCGGAGCCTTCGACGAAGCTCTGCTCCAAGGAAGTCCACCCCCCCCCCCCAAGCAGTGGCGAAAAGCTGCATTTCCGTAGTCGAGCTCTTGTCTTCCCTCCTGTTTAGAGGGCTCCCATAGCGGTATCCTGAAGAGGCCAAGTAGCCGGAGAGTTGAAACCTTGCTAGTAGTAGTAGTAGTAGTAGTAGTAGTAGTAATAATAATACTAATATTAATAGTGATAATGGCAATAGTAGTCATGGTAGTAATGGTGATGATATTAGAAAGGAGGCTTCTTTTCCTTCCGAGGCAAGTTTCAGACGAACCCACTCCTGGGTCGGAAGCAGTTCGTCGTGGATGCTGCTCGGCCCGGCTACTGCTGCCGTGATGCGCCTGACGATGAAGAAGAAAGGATGAGAACATTATGAAGATGACGATGGTGCCGATGATAGTCTCAGCGACGACGCCGACGATGAGGACGACAACTAGTTCCAGCTATGTCCGATGCAATTGTTATCGTCGTCATCATCGGCGTCGTCGTCCTTCCGAGCATAATGATCATGACCGGTCAAGCTTGTATGATTGAGGATTTCTGGATTCTGCCAGGCTCTCTTGCCGTAGGGCTTTGTTAGGGTCGATAATCAATGGGTGCAGGGCCTTGGGCTTAAGGTTGAGGGTTGAAACATGCTCCAGGGTTTCAGGATTCAGTCTGGGTCTTTGATGCCACATGGTAGGATGGCCCAAGGGGCTATTGTGATCCCAAAGCGGACTTCTCCTGTAACTGCGTTCACGGAGCCTTGCCAGAGTCTTCAGGGGTGACCAACTCCATTGTTCAACTCAGACCCAAGGCCATGAACCCCAAACCGTAGAACCTTACGATGCGGAAGCGCCTGAACCCCAAACCAGAAGCCCTAACCCTCAATTCCAGCACGGTGGATCAGGTGATCCATCCCTCCATGGCAAACGTCTCCAGGGAAGACCTGGGCGCGAAGTTGGCAAAGATGTACAAGGCGTTTCTGGTGTTTGGGTTTCGGGTTTCGGGTTTCGGCTTGAGTGGACTGAGACAGAAAAAAAGTGCAATGTACCTTCACCCAAAACTCAAAACCGGAGCCTTTTGCAGACTTATGCACCCACAGAAGCCTTGGCACGCCGGTGACATGCGCTGATCCTTTCTGCCCGTGGCTGGGTCAAAGTGCTCGCCCTCAGACCGCAGCAAGAGAAGATGCGAGAAGCTCACGGACAGCCAGTGAGGTTTGAGAGCCCCGCCCTGGCATCCCAGACCCCCGGGAGGATCCAAAAAGTAGATCCCTTAAGGGGGTTCCTATGAAGTACCCTTTAGTAGTTCGGGTCCCAAAAGAGCGGATCTACTTTTTGGATCCTCCCGGGGGTGGGAACTCATGCCTCACCTTCTCGCATGGTACAACCGGACCGCATGAACCCCCAAAGTCATGGGGTTCCACCTGGCGGTGCAGGTCGTAGTGAACTCCGATCTTACATAGACCGACAAACGGCCAAGATCCCCTGAAAGCACCCTTTAAATCTATAAGTCTATAAGGCATTGAACCCTGCTTGTCGAACCCTTTGGAGAATTCATTCCCGGATACTCGCAGGGGTTTTCAGTGATAGTTTTCAGTGATAGCTAAACAACCCTAAACCCTGTTCTGTTAAGGGCTCGGATAGGTGCATGACTCCAAGTGCATCCAGCTCTTCAGCTTTAAGACTGCCTTCGGCGGCGGCCGAAGCACAGGACCCTTTTTGGGAAGCTTCTGCTAAACCGCTGTCTCTTTACAACCCGGGTTCTTCTTCCTTGCTCCCTAGAAGCCTCTCTGCTGACATGATTTTTTGTTGAGTGCTCTGCCCTGCGGTAAGGTGCTGGTACAGAGCAGGAGAAACAAAGATCGGGGAGTAAACCCTAAACCCTAAACCCTAAACGAGGCCCTTATTGTAGGAGCCTCTCGCTTGCCCTCAGCAGGATTTGGTCTGATCTACGAGAACCTGGCCACTTGACTTCGCTTTTAGGCTTCAGAGCTCCTGTTTCTACCAGAATTACTCGTAGCTAACTTCTTGCTCATGTCGTTGGGTTAGTCTTGTTAACCTCGTTGTAGCCTTTCTGCTCCTCCTAAACCCAAGATCCACACCTGATCCCTACTTTGAATATCTGCGGCCTGAGGAGAAGATGAGTCCCGGCAGCAGTGGGTCCAATGGGGGACTTTGCAGCTGGATGTGTGCACCTAACACCCTAACTGCTCTTACTGCTTTTTTGATGTGTGTTGGGTAGTCGTAGCATAACGGTGTCGAGTAGAAGGAGAGCTGCTACTGTTGGCCAGAGCAGATGTCTCTTCTTTGACCATGCCTGTTGCTCCGAGAGGGTTGATGTTCATTCTGTCTCTTACTGCAGCTGAAATGATTGAAATGATGCTGGGCCAGGGGACTGTCCGTCCTGTCGGCCGTCAGGAATGTACTAGGCATGTCAGGGTGAGCCTAAGGGCGGCTGTGGATGTACATTTTGTAGCCGGAAGCCGAATACATCCTAGTAGCAGTAGTCAAAAAAGCAATGCATCATTAATTTTCCACCGACAAGAGCCGGCGACAAGATAAACGTGGCAAGCATTTCAGCTAGAACCGTGACAGGAGCATTACAGAAAACTACGACCACCATGCTGGACCTGCGAAGACAGATGGCAAAGACAGCCGGGGCAAACTTGCGGAAGCATGGCATGGAGGATGGAGGTGAAGCAGGTGCTAGTAAACTCGAAGTAACACTCAAATTGCGAAAGGACTCGAAAACTGTCAGCATCCAGGTCCCTTACATCAATCAGCACCACCACCACCACCATCATCATCATCATCACCATCATCATCATGGTATTCATCTTCATCTTGACGTCGCCCTTTATTACCAACATCATCATGACCAAGTACATGTTTTAAGCGTTCCGCACCTTCATGGTCGTGTAGCCACGGTTATGCCCCAGGAAGAAGTTCGAGCCCAAGTACCGCCTGAAGCGCGCTGGAGTGGGTGGTGCTGCTCGGCCGCGTTCAGTTCACGGGGCCCAATTGGGATAAGGACACTTGAAAGGTCACAATGAGCTTAACGTAAATGATAGAGTTGCCATCGATTTACTATAAGGGTTAGGGTCACGGCAAGAGGCTTCTGGAGCCGATCTAGGCATTTCTAGTGTTGTAATTCGGGCTTGTTATCATCTTGCCGTGCTCATGGATTTACGTGATTGCCGATGATGGCTGGGACTGGGATGTTGATGTTGCCTATTTCCCTTATGCGTCGCACGGGCACGTAGCCGAGGGTTCTCATGAGAACCCTTTCCGAAATCCAACCCTCATGGAAAACCTTGTTGTAGCTATCCGCACAAAGAATAGTACTAGTAGCGCTGCGTGGTAACCTGTATAGTAACCTTTTTAGTAACTGTTATTACTATAGTAAGCCCTTATCGCAACCCTTATAGTAACCCCTCCCGTCGCACACATCGGGACGCAAAGGAGAAGACCGGGGCAGGACGACGAGGCCCGAACTCGGAATTCAGCAAAGCTGGGGGGGGGGTTTAGGATTTGGAGGCTATTGGGTTTAGGGTTGTTTTTGTGGGAAGGGGGGGGGGGATTTAGGAGTGGAGCTTGGGTGTGGGGTTTAGGGTTTCAGGCGGCTTCCATGGGAAGGAACGACCAGACGACCCGACGAAGACGACGACGACCGTGACGACATCAGCATTGGCATCATCGTCATCATCATCGTCAGCACCTTCAGGTTCTAAAGTTTACTGACCGGCTAGGCTGCAGTCATCGTTCGAGGAGGCAGAAGGTCCAAATGGTGAGGAACGTGAAGTGATGGTCAGGATAAGGTTGCTGGTAGAAGATGATAGCCGAAAGCAAAAAAGGACATGAGAGCAAACGGTTGTCATGACACTGGTGATTAGAGTTTGAGCAGTCTCCTCCTCGTCAATGATCGTCATCGTTACTATGCGCAATAGTAACATAGTCGTAGCAGCTGAAGTAGCAGCAGGAGTGGCAAGCACTCGCAACAGCATCAGGTGTAGGTAGCAGCAGTCGTATAGCAGCCGGCTGTAACAGCCCATCGCTGCTGCGGTCGTAGGAGCAGCACAATATGCAGTGCATGACAGCACCCCGAAATGGCAGGTTCTTCTCAGCGGGTACAGTAGGCGCTTTATACATCCCGGCAGGAAAGAAGGACACCAAGAACCGAATGAAGAAGACCCGTGGCAAGGAGAAGTCGAAGGCCTCGAGAATGCAGCGAAGACCCGAGAGCACTTGACTCACAGCCCCTCTTCGTGTTCTTGAATCTGCTGGGCTTCTGGTTCTGCTTTATGTACTTGTGATACAGCTGCGAGCAGCAGAAGAAGGAGCTCAAGGGTCGGGCTCAACGCAGCTTTTGGGGCCTCGTTCTACAGAAAGCCCTTATCAGTGCTTCCGGTAATACGACACGGTCGACACAGGACTCCCCAGGTCTGTTGCGAGGCACCTGTGGCCTCCACGTGCGTCCGTAAGCGTCACACAATGTCCTGGAGCTCAGATGATTACTGTCTTGGGGTTTTGTCAGCCAGCGGTCTTCAAGATAGCACCCTGAACCCAGTGTCTCGCAGCCGAGACAACGTCCAGTAGCATAGATTCGGCATCATGGGGCGGAAAAGGTATCACATCATGCAACATGCCCATGTTGGAATCTTCACATGAATATTCGTCAGTTGTAAGCTCTTACACTCATGCATCGTTCGACTGCTGCTCATGCAAACACAGGTAAGCACTGAGAAGTCACATGTTGAAGGGTCCTAGTGGCACCCGCCCGTGCTCGACCCCAGTCGAATGATTCAGCTGGCAGATCAGAAACGCAAGGCCCTGAAGCCTGGGATCTTTAATCCTTGCAGCCTGGGCCCCGACACGCCGAAGCCCCAAAGCCACGATGCCAGAAAGGCGCCATGCTGGCACCCTTCTACCCAACACATGCTCATCCCTGAAAGCCCAAAGCCCGGACCCTAAGTCACAAGACCAAAACCGTATTTGTCAAAGCAGGCAAAGTCTACTGGCAAGAAGTGAGCGGCAGAGTGCTTCGACGGGCGGCAGGCAACCTCCGAGAAAAGGAAGCCTTGGCGAGTTTAGTGGGGTTCAGGGCGCTTGGGGTCGTCTTGGGCCCGGAGGGTTTGGGTCCGTGCTTTTGGGTCCAAGGCATAGCTGAGAGTTTTGAAAGTGGTTCGTCGCTGCACACAGGTTCGGCAGCGGGACGAGTACTGTGCGTGTCAATTCTGACTTAAGCCAACTTAAGGCTTAAGCCTACCATTCTATGAGTTTCTCTGTTTGTCCAAGTTTTTGATGATATGCCCACGCGCTCTCTACATGCAAAACCCTAGATCAGAAAATCCTGAGTGACTTCTTGAATGGGCACTGTGCAGGTCTCAAGCGTTCTGCTTCGGATTAGAGATGTGCGGATCTAGGCTAGTGGTACCCGGCTCAGACCCCGCAGCACCAAGAAAAACAGAGTTGCTACAACAAGGTAGGGCTATAGGACAAAGCTGCAGCACTGCAGTCAGAGACCTGAGTGAACTCGGTGCGACTCTGAAGAAGCAACCGAAGCCTGAAACCCCCTCAGCAGCGCGGAATAGCGCGAACAATGTGACAAGTGGCATGGAACCGAGATGTAAAGCTGACCATACAAAGAAGCCCCGCTGAGGTTTAGGGTCATGTGGAGTCCGAACTGAAACTTTATAGCTTCAGCTAAGCTTCCAATTTGATTTAAAGTGCCTGGCCCCCGATGGCGACTCCCGTTGGAGTCCTTCCGCGGTTACGGTCCACCAGTGCAGATGTCGAGGCTGCAATGTTTTTGCCGCATCTTCAGAGCAACGACAACTTTAGGGTTTGGGGTTTAGGGTTTAGGGTTTCGGTTTAGGTTCAGGGATTGGAGCTGGGACCGAGGTTTCAAAGTCTTTTTGGGGTTTGTTCCTGCAGGCAGCCCGGGAATTTTGGCCGTCATGCTCAGGGTCGAACTTCACGGGGCCTCGTTGGGCGACGCAGAGCTTGGCTCCTGTTAAAAGCAGCTTCAGTGGCGTGCCAGCCCCCGAATCAACGCCGACAGATGCCCGATGATATGGGAGTTTCAGAAAATTAGGGTACCTTATTTGGGGGTCCTTATAATAGGGATCCTATTATTTAGGTCACCTATTTTCGGAACTCCCCATGTCTGTGCCAGGAAGTTGTTGTGGATTCCGGGCTAGATGCAACGACTACAGCCACGATCAGCACACCCGAAGCCTTCCGCAGCGAGACCCGAAATCGTCGACGTGTAGACCTTTTTGGCTCCTACAAGCTTTTCACAAAAAATCCCGTGAACTCTCTTGTGACCCTATCGCCTTTAGACCCCAAAGGTCTATAAGCCCTGAAGATGCCTTATCCCGAAACCCTTTAATTAGCTTTAAAAGTTCATGCAATAAAAAAGGGTGGGATCCGGGACTCCACAGAACTGACAACAAAAAACTCAGGAGGTGCCTTCTTTGACAGGCCTTGAAACAAGAGTCCTGCTGATTCAAGGCTTGTACTTGTTGAACTCTGAGAATCCGGGTTTGAGAATTCGAGTTTAGGGTTCCGGGTTTGGGTTTCAGCGGTTGAGGGTGTGGGGCGCAGGGTAGGTTCTTGTTGTTGAATTCCTGTCAGCGGTTGTTCGATTAGCAATGCTTGTTCTTTCTTGGTCTTGGTCTTATGAATACTCCTCAGCATCGTCAAGGCATCATCATTGCCGCTCGTGCGCCTACCGTTGAGAGTTTCCTGCATGTGCGCTTGGCGCAACCCTGGTGTGTATTGAATCATTGAAGTGTGATTTCTTTGATTGTGTTTTCGGCCCTAAACCCTAAACCCTAAACCCTGAACCCTGAACCCTGAACCCTAAACCCTTTGTTTTCCAGCAGCCAGCACCTGCTCAGGGCCAGGGCACGTTCGTCAGCTCGGCTGCACGGCTGAATTCCTGAGAGAAGCATGCGGAAGCACACTGTCAGCTTAAGGTTAACGGTTTCAAGGTCAGGCGCGAGCATGTGCTAGCAAAGGCTGCCTTGGAAGCAGCGAGACATGCTTCAAAGTGCCACTGGTATTGGTAGCAGTAGAGTCGTCGTAGTAGTAGTAGTAG
>CAJNDV010031190.1:25408-42763 GCA_905221635.1 Symbiodinium sp. CCMP2456 | reverse complement strand
ATTATGCTATAGTCATAATAAGGAACACCGAAAACTCTGTTGTGTTTTTAAGGCCCCTGCATCTTGCAGGGAGTAGGCTTCTCACAGCTGGTATCACATTCGAGAACCAAGCCCCAAGGATTTTGAAAGGGATGGTTGAGTTTGGGGTTGAGGTGGGCTTTGGCCTCGACGGGGAACCACCGGTCCAGGTGCAGCTTGGAGGATTGTTTTGCAAACTCTGGAAATCGGCTGTCAGTAGAGGTTAAGATAAGGATTTCCCATAAAGGGAACCCAAAACCTCCCCACAGAACCAGAGATCCCATCTCAAAAACACTTCTCCGGACTTCTGAGTGGCCTTTCTCCAAAACCGTTCCCCAAGCTCTACGTACAGCCCCGCAAGCCCTGAACGCTAAGCCCCAAACCGTACCGTTATATAGCAGATATTCAGGGTGGTCCTGGTCAGGAGTGCAGTGCCGACGTTGATGGCGCTATCGACCTGGGCGTTGAAAACGAGGAGTGGGCCGGTGTTTGGGGTTAGGGTTTAGGGTTTAGGGTTTAGGGTTTAGGGTTTATAGGGTTTAGGGCAAGGTTTCGGGTTTCGGGTGTGGAAGAGGTAGGATGGGGTTTATCAGGGTGTACCTGGAGTCACTTGGGTACCTGAAACAGGGTGAATGTGCCCATATGTGCCTTATTCTGGGTCATATCCTTGTTTTAGAGGTACATTGATTACTCTAGGGAGGGCCTAGAAGCTACAAGTACCATCAGGGATCTGGAGAGAGTTGGTATAGAGTTTTTTAAGGGGGTGGCTCCCTGTTGTATTACTCGAACATGCCCGCAAACCCTATTCTAGTTGTTGTTTTCTCCGATAGTGGGGAGGGCTTTTGACTGTTGGCAGCCAGGGGTATACATCGAAAAACTTTCATGGGCAGCTAGCCTGTCAGGGGTCTTTATGGGCAGTATAGCGGGTTCAGGCGTACTGCGCCGGTCTGGGTTTGATGGAGTTTATGCAGGGCTCACGGATACCTACCCGATGTAGAGTAGAGGCTGCGTACCTCAGAGAACCCAATACCTTCTCAATGAGGAAGATGCCTTAGAGTATATTAGGACTCCTAATATGATGGAAGCCAAATTCCTTAATTAGGGGATTTGTTTAAACACATGGACATACATGTAATTACATCAGACAGCCGGGGTAGTTAAACAATTTCTGTAGGGCTACAGCTTCTGGGACCTTAAGGACGTCATGACCCTTAAAAGTGGGAGCCGTGCTGTTGATGATATAAATCCTGCATTATCCATAATGAGGAATAGAGCATAATTCCTAGAGTTTAGGGTCCTTAAGGTACTGCAGGATTTATATCATCAACAGTATGTTTATCCACATACTGGTACTATAAATCCCTATACGTTTGTTGAACCATAAGCCCTTTATTAGGGTGAGTTTCGTCCTTAAGGGAGAGCCTACTTGGGTTGAGGAAGTGAAACCTGCAGCCATGCCTTCAGAACAATTTCTCTTCCGGTCCTCATACGTCCTGACTGCCCCTAAACCCTAAACCCTAAACGGAGCCTTACTAGAACGACATACCCCGAAATTGTATTCTGCTCCCAAGGCTTAAAACCACTGGAACCCCAACACCCTAAAACACATGTCGTCAAAAGATTACTAGATCTGGGTCCTTGTTGGCTACAATTTTGCATTTTTGTCATGATAAAGCCCAATAAGGATTAGAATTGACCATGTTTAATATAGCCCCAACAGGGAACCAGAGATGATGACGGTATGCCCCGAAAGTTGGTTCTACTTACAAGCACGAGGATGCCCAAGTCGTGATGCAGCTGCTGCAGCTACCCGGAGTGCCTTTGGCAAGGATTGATGCCGAAGGGCTCAGGGAGGTTAGGTCGGAGGATAGGCCTTAGTTGTGGAGTGTAGATGTCAGGGTTTAGGGAGTTTAGGATTAAAGGTTAAGAGTTTAATAAATTGAGGGTTACGGGTTTAAGTGCTTAAGGGTCGAGCTGAGGGTTCGGGGTTGTTAAGGTTTGGGTTGAGATGCTGTTCTGCTTTCAATGTGATGGCTTCGCCAAGTCGTCGGTCAAACAGCAAGCCCTGCTGGTGGCACAGGTGCTAACATGGCCGGAATTCGGTCGCGGTCGGCAGTGGCGGTCATGTCAAGGGTATACGGTCTCGGGCTCAAGTTGTGTTGTATGAGTTTGCACGACTTACGTTATCACTGGGCCCCGACATGCTTCACATTTGCGTTCCTCTGTTTTCGAGTCTTTAAAGTAGGTTCAGATAGCTTCCTGTATGTTTAATTTTCTCGATATATGCATACATATATATATATATATGTATATATATATATAACTTACTATGAGGGACACTGGTAGCAACATGGCACAGCCTTTGCAGAATCAAACGACGAGTACAGCGCAACAGCCACCCCCGTCGCAAGCCAGAAGCTTACCCACACAATGGTACATGTACGCTGATGGACACAAGCCTGCATGACCCTGCGTACCCTTGTTTTGAACTATGGCAGATTCGCTATTTTAGGGTCCATGTACCAAAGAGTATATGCTTCGGCCCCAACGTGGCCCAACCATAAACTGCTTTAAGGCCATTTGTGTACATGGACCCTTAGGGTTATAAAAGCATGATCTTGTCCTTAGCCGTTCCATGTTTTCGTCCTCAGAGTCGCCAAGCCGCTCCAGGCGAAACAGCGCAAGTGGGTGAAGCAGTGGCTGCTTCGACGTGCTGCTATCAACGGAGATTTGCCGCTGCTGGAGGCTTCCCAGCAACACGCAGGGTCTAATATAGGGGCCTTAATAATCAATCACCATAATACTATTTTCCGTATAATATACCCCAAAACCGTATTCTAATGATTACGGCCCCTATGTTATGCTCCATTGGTTTCTTGTTTGCTTCATAGCCTCCGAAGTTCTGCAGACCCCTAACGAACGCCTCTCCCCTAGATCTTCTGCCTCGGTTTAGGGTCTAGGGTGCAGACTCAGAAATCAGCTGACAGTGCCGCTTGGAGTTCCCCAACTGCCCGGCTATGGGGGTTTGGGGTTTAGCTTTCAGGGATTCATAGTCTGAATCGTAGACATCCCGACGGGTCCAGGTACCCAGGGAGTAGAGAGTTTTGCCCTAAATGGTCGGTGCGAGACCTCCCGCTGTGATTCGCATACAGGAAATCCGGTGCCCTGAAGCCCAAAGCCCCAAATCCCCAAACTCGAAGCCCGGAGCCCTAGCAGGGTAACCTGTGCTCTGACAGGGCGCTTTAGCTCTCCCCGGACTGGACGTCAACGACGGGGCAGAGAGCTACCCGGATGTTTAGCTTGCTTTTTTGCTGCGGTTTGCTTCAACTCCAACAAAGCCGAAGCTTCGCAAAGGGGGTCATAACCCTAAACCCTGTACACCCTAAACCCTAAACCTGCATGGAGGTGTCTGAGGCTCCAAGCAGGGCAGAAGAGCTTCCCTAAACCCTAAACCCTAAACCCTAAACCCTTTGAGGTTTCAGGGTTTTGAGGACCGACGAGTCTCCACGTAAGAGGCGTCAAGGTTGTTGGCTTTTGGGGGTTAATTGTGGGTTTAGGGTTTAGGGTTTAGGGTTTAGGGTTTAGGGTTTAGGGTTTAGGGTTTAGGGATTGAGGTTGAAGCCCCAAAGCCTAAACCCCAGACTTTTGGAGGGCTGAGGCTTCAGGCTCTGTTTTAAGTGGTTTGGGTTTCGGGTTTGGGGTTTATAAGGGTTTAGGGTTGTGGGTTTTGGGTATATATTATACCCCAACACCCTATTCTTAGTATTGAGCAGCATTGAATCCTTCAACGGACCCTAAACCCGAAATTCTAAGCCGATTCAAAGGGTAGCACTTTTGATAGTTCCGGTAGAACCCTTCAAAGAAGCTAAACTGTCGCAGGGACACTGCGCGGAGACCGGAGAGATTCGGTCGTACTATAGGGGCCTTAATAATTACCTGTACTCTGTTGGGGGTTCCTTATTATAGTTATATTATATTGTACCCCAAAACCCCATTCTAATTATTAAGGCTTCTATATTAGGTGTAGTTGAGGGCTAATTAGGTGCCCTTATCAGTGGCAAGGGCATTGGCATCCCAACAAGTATCGAGCAAGGAATCGTCCGATGACTCGCCGAATGCCAGTTCAAACCCTATGATCCCAACTTGGGTGGTCAAGGGACTCATAGTTAACAGAATGGAATGTCTTGAGTAACCACGGTTCTATAAAAGCCTTCACAGCCCATGCACAGATCCACTTTGAGCCTAAACCCTCAACCCTAATTTCTCGACCCTGGACCCTAGACCCTAAACCCTAAACCCTAAACCCTAAAGCCCTAAACCCACAACCCTAAACCCTAAGCCCTTCTCAAACTCCCCTAAGATGAGCCAGCTTTCGAGGCTCTGTCGGCCCAGCTTTGCTTCTTGCGGCCGAGGGTGGCCACGCAGCCGTCTGCCAAAGGTGGGACGAACGCCTCTACGGGTTCCTTTAAGGGGATCCGTTTAAAGGATCTCTTAAACCCTAAACCCAAAGCCCTAAACCCTTAAAGGAATTGTATTATATAAGCCTATAATACAATTTAAGGGGGTTCAGACTGTAGACCTTCCTGTAAGCTTGGGAGGTGGTTGGATTAACCTCGAACCTACTTTGTAGCGGGTTGAAACAAAGAAACCCTAAACCTTAAAGCCCTTATAAACCCCAAACTCTAAACCGTGAAACCCTAAGCCTTAAAACCAAAACCATGTCATCCCTAAGCCCTAAACCTGCAGGGTCTCTGCGAATCTCATCTAAGCCCCGAACCCTGAACCTTCTACTACCTTGAAGACCCTTGCAAAAGCAAGGGCCTTAGACCCTCCTACTATGAATCTATATAATTATGGTGCTTCAACCTTAAGACAGACCTTTCTAGGGTTCATTCAGTCCCAAAGCTAGAGGTCTTCGAAACCCAGGCATCGACATGCCAAAGCTGCAGGCCCTTCAGCATTGAGGATGAAATCCGAAACGTCCAACAACCTGAACCTTGCACCATCAAGCTTCAACCATGAAAGACCAAATGCCTAAATGCTACATCCTAGAACCCTAAGGGTCCATGTGCCCAACTAGTTTATGATATGGCCTTAAAGTAGTCCCTATATGCGTACTTTGGGACCAATGTTTTTTGTACTGTTTGGGCACATGGACCCTTAGGGAAACCCCAGACCTAAGCCCCAGACCCGGAATTTTCAAACACTCGGAAGTTCACCCTAAACCCTAATCCCCTAAACCCTAAACCCTAAACCCTAAACCCTATAAACCCCTAACCCCTAAACCCTAAACCCCTAAACCCCTAAACCCCTAGACCCTAGACCCTATTCGGAAGGCTGTTGCAAGCACGCGCCGACCTCTCCATGGCGGCCAGAACTGGCCTAAGAGGCGCGTGTTCTCTCAAGAGCCAAACGAACCCTCAAGGGGGGTTTAGGGTTTAGGGTTTTGGAGGGTTTATGATTCGTATCCCTTATTAAGTCAGGAATGGCCTCATTCATTTCAGTAAGCTTTCACGCATCGCCGAAGTTATGATAAGAAATCACAGCATGCAATTATAGGTGCAGACAGAGGCATTACACTACGACTCGTTGTGGGAGCTACGTAGCATGCCTGCTCGTGCTCTTTCTTTTCATGGAGGCCGCTGGACGGCAGCGGATGTCGCCGCGCTCCGCGCTAGCCGCCCTGAGTTTCAGGAGGTGTCCGGAGACAAGCAGACGGGCTTACACTTCGGTCTTCAAGTGCTACTGCGGTGACTTCGGTCTTCAGGTGCCACTGTGATGTACTGTTGCCTATATCTTCCAATCTAGTCCCTTCGTTCAGCTAAGCAACTTTATGGGAAGGACAAGAGCTACAAGGTAACCCAGAGCGTCCTTGGTACTGTTTTTTGGGGATACCTCCCCAAATCATAGTATTCCGGATAAAGAAGCCCTACATTCTGCTATGTAGAATAGGGGCCTCCATGGTTACCTATACTATTTTAGTGGTTCCTTAGTAAAATTGCAGTATAATGGGCCCCAAAACCCTATTCTAGTAAGCCCCCTATATTAGGTACTTAAGGTCTCCCGGGTAAGAGAAGAAGGGTCTAGACTGTGGGTAGTGCTAGGAACCCTAATGAAAGGTGAAAGGCGGCACCCTCACAAAAACAGGACCCTACAAGGACCCGAACTTAAAAACCTACCCATGTAGCACATGAAGTTGGAAAATCAGTGTTTCAACAACCCAAAAATTTGGGTTTCGGGCTCATGTCATAGTCGTAGTTTCCTGCTCTCCGATCCTGCTCTCAGACTTCATGCTTTGGGATTCTTAGCTTGGCGTCATGCTTGCTCCATCTCCGAGGTCTATCGCCGCTTGTAAAGTATATGTATATATATATATACATATATATATATATATATATTTATTTATATTTATATTTATAATTATATTTATATTTATATATATATATAACCAGGTGTCTACAAAAATCGCCAAGCAGTGTTCCAATACGAAGAAGCCACAAGTCTCATGGTTGCTACGGGAGTGAGACGCCTAGGACTCGAATCCGTGTACCCACGTCACCAATACCGAAGAGGCAGCTTCTGGCTCTTGAAAGCTAGGGAAAGAGGCTTTTGGGGGATTTGGTTCTAGGATTATCTAGGATTTTTTCGGGTTTAGGGTTTAGGGTTTCTAGGATGATCTAGGATTTTCGAGTTTAGGGTTCAAGGGTTTCGGGCATTTGGGTTTGGGGTTTGGGATTGCAGGCTTTTTTTGGTTTCCGGCGTCGACATTTAAGGCTCTTGGGAGGAGAGTATTGGGCTCCCACTCAAGATTCTTCGAACAGCTCTTTCCTGTACGACTGAACCCTAAACTTGAAGACCCTAAGACCCTAAGACCCTAAGACCCTAAACCCTAAACCCTAAAGCCCTAAACCCTTAAACCCTTAACCCTAAACGCTAAACCCTAAATCCGACTAACCCCCGGGAAGCATCCTTTCCCTCTGCTAAGCCCGACCTTAGCCTGAAGAGGCCGAGGAGGATCAGATAGATCCGATCAGCCCACAGACGTCGGGTACCGTCCGGGTCAGCCGATTGCAGCAGATCTTCAGAGCCTATGAGGAGAAGAACTTCAGCTCTGGTTGGACCTCCGAAAGTGGACAAGGTGCAGGGCGTGGTGTTCAGGGCTTAGGTTTGGGGTTCGCTCGGAGGTTCATGGCTAGTTATAAATGGACTTATAAGTCCCCTAATATAGGTTATAACTATAGTTACCCTACTTATAACCCTACTTATAACTATCCATGAACCTCCAAGTAGGGCCTATCAGGGACATTGGTGATCTAATGGTGTCATCGCAGCGCAGTTCTTTCGGCTTAGAGCTTAGAGTGTAGGGTCGGAGCCTTTGGGTGTCGGGTTCAGGGTTCTGTTTAGGGTTTAGGGGTTTAGGTTTTAGGGGTTTGGGGTTCAGGGTTCTGTTTAGGGTTTAGGGTTTAGGGTTTTGGGGTTTTGGGTTTAGGGGTTTAGGGTTTAGGGTTCTGGAAGTGGAGTGTGGGGGGTGGGGGGGGGGGGGTATCTGGCCACGGGTTGCCTCATAGGCTAAACCCCGGACCCTGAACCCGAGACCCGAATCCTACAGCCTTAAATCCTAAACCCTAACCAAATCTCCTAAACCCTAAAACCCTAAACCCCTAAACCCCAAACTCTAAAACCCTAAACCCTAAGCCCAAAAACCGAAACCCCTAAACCCTAAACCGTTACGGTATGAGACTCGAGCTTGAGCCTGAACGTTGAGACTGAGACGAGCGCAGGTTGCCTCAAGGATGTGGTCTTGTCCAGCGCGTTTAGCTGCTTGGTTTTTTGAGTAATACAGGAGCCTCAATACTTACCTATACTATTTTGGGGGGTTCCTTATGATAACTATAGTAGAAGGGACCCCAAAACCCTATTCGAATTGTTGGGGCTCTTACATTAGGGGTTGAGGGTTCAGAGGTTTCAGGTTACTTCGGCCACTGTTTCCCTAAACCCTAACTGAACCCTAAACCCTAAACCCTAAACTCTAGACCCTAAATCCTAAAAACCCAAACCCTAGACCCTACCCCAAGGCTCTTTTTGCTGTTATGGGCTTTCTAGGGGAAGGTTTGGGCTTTGGGGGCTAAGGTTTGGGCTTTCACTGTGGGGGTCCATGAGCCTTAGGGTAGACCCTATATCCTAAAAACCCAAACCCTAAACCCTAAACCCTAAACCCTAACTCCTAAACCCCTAAACCCCGAACCCTCCACCAAGGCGTCAGAAGATTCTGGGCCAGGGTTGAGTCTAAGGTGGGTTTCGGCTCTAGGATGCCTTTAGGAGTGTAGGGTTTAGGGTTTANNTTTATAATTATATTTATATTTATATTCATATTTTTTATTTATTTATTTATCTATTTGTTTATTTATATTTATATATTATATACACATATACTGTTGATGATATAAATCCTGCATTACCTTAAGGACCCTAAACTATAGGAATTATGGGATATCCCTTATTATAGGCAATGCCAGATTTATATCATCAGCCGTACATATGTATACATACATATATATATATATATATATACATATATATATATATATCAATAGTGAGAGAGAGCGAGTCTGTGTGTATATATATATATGTATATATGCACACCCCCATACATCTATATATGTGTATATACATGTATGTTGTCTCTCTCTCTCTCTCTCTCTCTCTTGGTGTCTCCGTCTTGCTCTGTAGTCCTTCCTTGTCCATCTTTTGCTCCATCTAGTCACAAAGGCACAAAGCACAAAAGACAGTCGTTAGGCAAAGGATGTGAGTTGTGTGTTACCCATATCCACCAGTGACGAAAGATGGACAGGCAGGCAGTGAGAGGCGTCGAGATCCATGACGATAGCAATAGCATCCCCACTTTCACGAACTTATCTCTCGATTCGTCAGCAATGTGAAGCAGGTCTTACACGTCCTCGGCCAGTTCGGCAACCAGCCGTTCGCGTTGACTGCAATGGCACGCGCCCCAGGGGACCCGGACCATAAACACCTGAACCATAACCCCAAAAGTCCTTCAACCCTAAACCCTCTAAGTAGCAACAAGATCCTGCCGCAGTTAAAACACCCAAACCCCAAGCCCGCAAACGCCCGTTAATCCTGAAGCTTCTAAGCCGCTGGGTGGAGAAGCTGGGTCGAGTCGTTTTGGGCTGGTATGATCCTGCCAGAATTGAAAGGTTGACCTGCCTTGGGCCAGGGAAACTCAGCAGCAGGAGCTGTCATGGCCTCCAAACCCATAAACCCAAAGCCCGTCGGGACCTGACCGACTTGAAGAATCAGTAGGTTGCAAGTATACCCTAAGGGTCCAAGTACTTAATAATCATATACTCTCCCAAACATTAACCTAGATAACTACTATCCGTAACCCAAGTACCTGATTATTGGGTCCTTGGGACCCTTAGGGATAAGCAAAAGGAACAAGCCCCCGGGCTGCAGGCTTAAACCCTAAACCCTAAAACCCTAAACCCTAAACCCTAAACCCCTAAACCCTAAACCCCTAAACCCCTAAACCCTAAACCCTAAACCCTAGACTCTGAGACTCCTTAGGCCAAGGGTCGCAGAGCAGGCGCTTTGGGTCAGATGGGTGGTTGTCAAAATTACGGTTTAGGGTTTAGGGTTTAGGGTTTAGGGTCCCTTTTTGGGTCCTTATTATAATACGGCACCGATTATTTAGGGTACCCCAAAAGGGACCCTAATTTTGACAACCACCCAGATGGGTTTCCTGCTGCTGTGTGGCTAAACTTTATATACATTTGTGCAGAATACATGGGCGGTTTAGGGTTTAGGGTTTAGGGTTTAGGGTTTAGGGTTTAGGGTTTAGGGTTTCTCCAGATATGGGGTACCTTTGTAGGAGCCGAAAATAGTACGGCCCCCTTGTAAACAAGACCGAAAAAAAGGGACCCTTTTTAGAGAACTGCCCGCGTAACATCCTTCCACACGACAAAGGCGAGCTGGTTTTCGGACCGACAAGACATGTGTCCATGCTATTGCGTATCGTCGTAGTTTTTATATCTTAAGAGTCGGGCGTTGATAAGTTCTTCATGCGGCATGAAGAAGCCGAGCATTGTTTTTTTGGCGTATCCAGGTTCTGTAAAGTTTCCATTCAAATCCCAAAACGCTAAACCCGAAACCCTTCAATTGGTTCAATTCGGCGAGGCGCCAGGCTCACAACCACCTTGACAATGAGCCCAAATCAAAGGGAAACTACAGGTGGAGAGTTTAGGGTATATAGGGCTTCTATAGGGCTTCTATAAGGTATATAGACCGTCTATAAGGCTCCTATAAGGGTAACTACCCACCTGAAAATGTCCTAGACCAAAACCATCCTGAACCCCCAAGCTCAACCCTGAACCCTAAACGCTCAACCCCCCAACACAACCCTGGAGCACAGGAGAAAAAAAAAAGAAGCGAATGCAGCTCCTGTAGAATCCTTGCGGAAGCCTGCAAGAAACTCTCAAAGAAGCCTAAAAGCCTAAACCATTCAGGGACAATCCTTAAAGGATACCTGAAAACGCCCTAAGCCTTCCTACCCCACTTAAACCCCCTTAAGCCATGCCAAACCCTAGCCCTAAACTCGCCTAAGCACGAAACCCTGAACTTGCACCTCTCCCATCAAGGCTCTTACTTATAAGCACGAAACCCTGAACTTGCACCTCTCCCATCGAGGCTCTTACTTATAAGCACGAAACCCTGAACTTGCACCTCCCCAATCTAGACTCTTACTTAATACCCAAAACATCCTTAGACCCTAAACCCTTTATTGCACTTCAAGGTCCCAAAGCCTAAACCTTAAACCTAAGCCCTAAAACCCTAAACCCTAAAACCTGAAAGCCTAAACTCCCTCAAACCCTAAATCAAGCTTTAGACCCTATAGACGCTTAAGCTGCTGCAGAAGGCTCAGTCCTTGAAGCCAGCCCCCTGCTTCTGAGTCCGGGGCCCGGCGAGGGGCTTTGGTCTTAGAGTTTGGGGCTTGGGCTTCAGGGCTTCAGGGTTTTAGGGCTTTAGGGCTTTAGAGGGCTTTGGGGTTTAGGGCTTTAGGGTTTAGGGTTTTAGGGGTTTTAGGGTTTAGGGTTTAGGGCTTTAGGGTTTTAGGGTTTAGGGTTTAGGGCTTTAGGGTTTTAGGTTTTAGGGCTTCCGTGTTGGGGGTTGGTGCTTGGCGGGGGTGTAACAGTGGTTTCCACGGAGCCTTTAGAGGGCTTTGTCGTTTTGAGGAATGTCCACGGAAAGTGTTATGAGGTCTGTGTGGTTTTTAGACACAAACCCTAAACCCTAAACCCTAAACCCTAAACCAGAGGTGTCAGTACTTAGGTTAAGGGTTCCAGGCCTCGTGGTTTAGGTAGGTTGGGACTTCGTCTGCTCGGATGTTTACGATGTCTAAGGCGTTTAGAGGGTAGGGTGTTGGGCTTCGAGCTTCATGCGATTAAGACCTTTTGCTTTAGGGCTTCACGGTTATCATGATTTATTATGTTGACAAGTATCGTTGGCTTGCTCTTGCTCGCATGTTGCTGTCATCAGGCTTGTGTTGCATGTTCTTGCCTGTCTTGCATGCCGCGTGTACCCTGGGCCCGAAACCGTTTGGGCCATAAGCCCCACCCGCAAGCCAAACATACCCTAGAATTCCTTGAATGAAGCACGGTGCAGCTTCAACCTCACCAATGCTTTAATGAACCTCGTGTAGATTCGTTCACTTTCCGAGGCTTCACCACCAGTAAGTCGAACAAACAGAGTTGAGGGCCTGTAAACCTTAATCCTGCGACTTCAGGCCCGTAGCATAGGGCCTTAGTATTTACAGTGCAGCAGGGTTTGGGGGTATGTTGTGTCGTACTGGTTTAGCGCCTATAAGGGGATGGTATTACAATGATTCCGACCGCCCCCCCCCATTTTGAGCCTTACTTTTTTGCATTTGGAACCCTGAGCCCTACACATAAGCGCGAAACGTCAAACGTGGGTCCGTGCAGAAACCCAAAGCTCTAAATATAACTGACAGGACAGATTCCACAGGGTTGATCTGGGCCGGCACAGTGCTAGCCTTCAGGGCCCTTTTTGGGTTCATGTTCTTTTGGTTGGGATTCGTGGTTGTTTACAAGTGTTTGGTGGCGTTCTTATCTGGACGGCGAGCCGGACTGTTAGTGGTTGTTCCGGTTTCGGGTTTGGGCCCATAGTTTTTTTCTTCAGGACATCCCCAACCGCCAAACACGGGGCAGGGTTCGGGTTGTTCTGGTGGTTGCTCTCCGAGATTGCTTTCAGAACCCACAGGGCCCCTGCAGAGCATGTACCCTAAGGGTCCAAGTACCTAATAATCATATACTCTCCCAAACATTAACCTGGACTACTACTATCCGCAACCAAAGTACCTGATTATTGGGTCCTTTGGACCCTTAGGGGCAACGGCAACGCATGGGAGTTCTGAAGATCGGGAGGATGTCCTTGTCTAGTCTAGTCCAGGCCGCGAACTTCCCGCAATGAGCTTCTCCAACCCGCTCCTCTGAAGCCTAAAACCCTACTTAAAGGATCATGGGACTTAGTAACTAGGGTTATAGATAAGGTAACTATACCTGTAATTGCTTATAATCCCAATCAAGGTACTTAGAACCCTACTTACTAAGTCCCATGATCCTCCAAGTAAACCCCAAGCCTCAACATCCCGTGGCCCCTTCAAGCCGAAACCTTTCATCCGCCATGTCCAGATGGGTGGTTGTCAAAATTAGGGTCCCTTTTGGGGTACCCTAAATAATAGGTGCCGTATTATAATAAGGACCCAAAAAGGGACCATAATTTTGACAACCACCCAGATGGACCATGAAGTGGAGACTCTCCCCTGAAGCCGCGCCGAGAGAGAAGCTTGAATTCGAGTTTGCCCGTCTGGGTTGAGGGCTCTCTTGGAGCAAGCAATATAGAAGCCTAAGTAATTAAAAACTACCGATAGTACTTCGGGGTTCCGTATCATACTTATAGTGTAACGGGCCCCAAAAAACCCTACTAGTTATTTGCCCCTACATTAGTGCTTGTAAGCTACGGTGCCGAAGTTGCGAAAGGAGCACAGCTTTCAGCGTCGTATCGCTGTTTTCTTGAGGTTCTGGCCCCTTGCGGTTCGCTTTGCTGAAAGCGCTGGAATCTAGAATGTCAAAACACCCGAACAGTAGGGTCCTCTCCCTTTTGCTCCCAAGAACACAGAATTGTGGTGGACTGTTGTGATCCGCTTAGTCGCTATCTCACGGTATGCTGATTGTCGCTACAGCAATGCCTGCCCACCATGTCTAAGTTACTTGCCAACATGGAAAACACAGTGCTTTGGGGTAGTTTGTTTATGTTTCTGATACCTGGTCCCCTGATACCCGCACCCAAGGCTTTGCTTCTGGGCCCTTTGTCTTGATCTTTCGGTCTTACGGATCGCTGGAACAGATGACTCCAGGGTGCTCTGTGGAGTTGCAGAATGTATACTGGGGCACCGGGACCTAAACCTGGTCCGGCCAACGCTGAGCAGCCCAACCCCATCAATTGTTCTGATATTGTGTTTTTTGGGTCTGGGGTTTAGGGCCCTTAGGGTTTAGTGATTGGGGTTGGGGACATTGAAGTTTGATATTGTTGCCCAGAGGCTCCAAATAGATTACCATTAGGGAGTTAGGTCCCTAAAGCCCTGATAAGGATGGTCTTTTGGGACCTAATTCCATAATCGTAGTATATGTGGAGCATTTAAGTTGTCTATGGTGTCATTGCTAGTACCTGTTACTCTCAGACGGGCAGCGCACGAAAGGCGCCGCGTGCTGTGAGCGCATGCGGGCCGTGACTTCGGGCAGCTCCGGGCCGATAAACTGTGAAAGCGAATGTTACGTATTAGTTTAGGGTTTAGGGTTTAGGGAATAGGGTTTAGGGAATTGCAGTGATAGGGAATTGCAGTGATAGGTGCTGAGAACCGTAAAAATCATGATAATGATACACATAGCAGCATCAACGGTCTAAGAAGGTTATCAGGATGATTGCTGCTTCAGCTTGGGCGAGTAAGTAAAAATCTCAGTTTCAGAATGCCAGGCGAGCATGCAATTCTTCTACTGCATTGACTACTTCTGTCTCTTTTCAAGTCTGACTAAAAATCAAAGGGCTTTACCTGTCGTTAGAGCCTTCAGGTATGATCCGCAATGCTTCTGGAGTCCTTATCTTTACAACAAGCATAGTAGTGACTATCAGCATGACTACTGTCATATTTCATAATAGACACGCTTCAACATCATGTACACGATCAGCAGCACCAACACCACCCTCACCATCGAAATCGTCATCATCACCGCAGTCGTCCCCACCATAATCACTGCTTATCAACACAAGCATCACCGCGATCACCATCATCGGCACTAGCAGCACCAGCCTCAAGTCGTTCCGCCTCCCCTATCAACACTATAACAAGAGTCAGTGTATCACCAATACGGCAGATACAAGTCAACAGACGTGCTCGGGCCCATGCTAGTCGTCATCATACTGTACTGCTATTAACAACTGTAGTCATACGAGTATTACGACTGCTAAAGGTGATACTCACAAATGCAAACAATCGCAAACCTACATACATACATACATACATACATACATATATATATATATATCTAAACCCCTAAACCCTAAACCCTAAACCCCTAAACCCTAAACCCTAAACCCTAAAGATAGATAGATAGTACCTAAACCCTACACCCTAAAGAGCATCCTTCAGGGCTAGGTCATAAACCCCCCTTGGATCCCCCTCCCAGGAGGATCCCATAAGAAGAAACTCAGAATCATGAGTAGTGGCATTTACTTATCATCCTTTCATAAACATGGCACAACAACAAGCCCTTATAGCAACCCTTTTTGATTCGAACTCCTTCGAGGAGGTCTTAAAGGAAGTAAGCTTAGTACTTTGCACCCATACTTTCGCTTGTCGCACCCTTAATGGAATGCTCGAAGTCCCTTTAAAATGACCCGGCCATTTCCCATGTCTTAAAACAAACCTCGTGCATTACAAGAAACCCTAAACCCTACATCCTAAACCCTAAATCCTAAACCCTAAACCCTAAACCCTAAACCCTAAACCCTAAACCCTAAACCCTAAACCCTGGCCCGACACAGCGAGGTCGCGGCCAGAAGCGCCAGGGGGCCGAATCCGGGCCTCCTGAGCAGCCGCAGTCAAAACTTCTTAGCGGACCCTGGACTCCACGTTTTAAGAGCTGACCTTGCTTACAAGAGGTTAGGGCTTGCATATATATATATATACACTTATTTATTTATTCATTTATTAATTATATTATATATATATATATAGAGAGAGCTTAACTGTGGCGTTTTGGGCTTGAGGGGGTCTTTTATGCACTTGTGGCTCTACTTTTCTTATATAGACTCCTGTTTTAAGGAGTTCTGTCTTCTTGGAGAGGCATCTGCTTGAGCAAGAAAGACTAGCATGCCGACTCAAGAGAACGAGAGCTGCGAACAGTTGTAGGACTTTCGGGTTTTATAGCTTATGGCTTCAGGGCTTAAAAGTTTTAGGGTTATCCGGTTTAGGGTTGGTCTGGTGGTTTTGGAGTGCGGGCTTTTGGGATTTGGCCTTTCGGGTTGTCGGGTTTCAGGACTCTGAATTTGGGTTCAAGACATAGAGGTAAAAGATAGTTTGGCGACGACTGGTCAGGGGCCTCGTCGTGGCAGTTTACGCATGTGTATTTTTTACAGTTAACACATATGGTAGTGCTGTGGTCTTCTTGTGCTGATCTTCAATCCGCACCGCTGAACCCTAAATCGCAAGCCTAGAGCGCCCGAGATACCGAGATACTGCATGGGGCTTAGGATAGCAATGTAGGTGAGTCTCGGGGTCCTAAACCGTACACCCCAAGCCGAAAGCAGCTTCCCGAAGCTGAGAATATCTTAGGGTTTGAGTCGGTAACCTGTACATAACCTTTTGGGGCCTATCTATATAATCCTACACGCTTAGCTTCGGTGGGCTCGGGTACTCAGCTCCTAAGACATAGAAGCCTCAATATGTAGAATCAGAACTCGGCTTTGAGGGTTTAGGGTTTAGGGTTAGAGTGGGGCTTGGGGGTCTATGCATAATGCTACACTTGGTAGTTTCCGAAAATTAGGGGTACCCTATTTGGGGGTCCTTATATTAAGGATCCTATTATTTAGGGTACTATATTGAGGGTCTTCTATTTTTGGAAACCCCCGCTTGGTATGAGGTATAGCCCTAAACCCTAAGCCCTAAGCCGGTTGGACCATTCTGTGGTCGGCGGGGGCCTCTCCACGCGCAGCCTAGACCGTGATGGACCCAGAAACTCCAAACATTAAATAGGGGTTTAGGGTTTAGGGTTTATGGGGGTCTGGCAAGTTCCGACGAGGTATCTTCTCGCAGGGCCCTGAAAGTATACCCCAGGGCCTCGTTGCAGTTAGGTTGAGTAGATCTTGTGTCATTCTCTCGATTTGTGGATTTTCTGGGGAGGGCTGCTGCCTTTCCATCTAAGCTCCAGCCATCCACGGCAATGACGCGGGACAGTTGAGCTGGGCTGGCTTAAAAAGTCACTGTTAGGGCTTGGGTTTAGGGCTCATGGGTTTCAGTCAGGCGGTAAGGTTCAAGGGTTTATAGGGTTCAAGGGTATAGGTTCGAGGGTTCAGGGTTTATGTAGTCATACAGGCTTACGGCGTGGTTTTTACAGCGTTCTTGACTCTTGACCCCACATCCGATCGAATCCTTCAATCGGCGTAATGCTCCTCATGGAAATAGCGTCGAACCACTCTTGTCATGCCAAGATGGAAAGGAAACTGATGCACCTCCAGAAGAAGACCACCCTAAGCCCTACCAGGACCCTAAGGACCTTACATTTTCAGGGCTCCTGACTATTATTTTCTCTATGTAGCTGCGGTTTGTAAGGGTATTTTTGTTGAAGGGAGGTTGAGTTAAGCACCAAACCTTACGCCCTAGACCCGAGCCCTCTTCTGAAATGCGAGTGAGCACCAGGCCTTTCAAGTCATAACACGCTAATGTACAAGCCAGAGTTGACTGCCAACACCGTCCCTTGGGGTTCCTGAATACTTTTGCACTGCTCATAAGATAGTATTTACAACATATCTCAGAGCCGTATTCTACTAATGAAGGCCTTATATTGAACACACCACACTGGTTACCCCCAAACCCCAAAACCCAAAACCNNCCCCCTAAACCCTAAACCCCAACGTATTCTACTAATGAAGGCCCTATAATATTGAACACACGGGTTGTGGGATTCATTGGACGTGGGCCAGGCCTAGACTTTCTTGCTGCTTAGTTTAGGGTTTGGGGGTTGAGGG
>CAJNDV010031190.1:1349-17859 GCA_905221635.1 Symbiodinium sp. CCMP2456 | reverse complement strand
ACTACTACTACTACTACTGCTACTACTACTACTACTACTACTACTACTACTAATATTTCTACTCCTACTCCTACTCCTACTACTACTGCTGCTACTACTACTACTACTACTACTCCTTCTGCTGCTGCTACGACTTCTACTGCTATCATCTCGGCGTAGCTGTGCTCGCTCTGTTTTTGTTGTCGTCGTTATCTTCTCGTGGTAGTCGTCGTTGCTGGCGGCGACATCGCCGTAGTCGTAGATGCATCAAGCAACACTAGCAGTGGTCGTCGTCGTCACCGTAGTGGAGACGTAGCAGTGGCGGCAGCAGCAGCAGCAGCAGCAGCAGCAGCAGTTGCACTTGCAGTGGTGAGTTATCATCATCGACGTAGCTGCTGTTCTCGGAGAAGCAGCATGAGCCTCTCAGCCTCAGCACGAACAACCCAGTGTAGCCGCTGATGCCTGATCTAGTCAGAAAGAATGAAGGCGCTGTTACCTTTGCTCGTTTTGTTACTGCTGCTGCCACGTGATTGACTCCAACTAACGGTCGTGGTCATTGGTGACGATGACGATGGTCATGACATTGGTGGTGATGGTTATGACATCGATGGTGATGTGAACAAGATAGTGCCTCTCCTGCTGGCTGCAGTTGGCTTTCAGAATTTCCTTTCCGGGCATCCTACACACTTCAGGTACATTTTCAGGTGGGTTCATGGACTATGACTATGAATGCATAGGGTGATGCGTGCAGCATGTATGGAAGCATGTGTGCATTCATGTATGCACGTAGGTAGCATGCCACTGTATGGACAACAGTGCTATCTAGACAGCAGGAATCAATCACTGCAACAAGCCATGAGTAATATCAATAGGTACTAGAAGCAAACTCATGGCTTACGGCTTTCCTCGTGATCTGTTGCCATTTGAAGGTTACGGGTTCTGGCTGTAGTATTCTGCGAGACGCTTCTAGCCCGAACTGCCTCTGGGATGTAAGCAAGGGCTAACGCCAGTCCATGAAAACTCTCACCTTCTCGAAAAGTCCAAGTACCTCGTAGGTACATAGTTTCGCGCTGATAGTGTATGACTCAGGGTATCCGGCTACCGTTCAGTGACGCATTCGTTTTGCTGGCATTGCAAGTAATTGCTACCATCCTGGTGCATGTAGTAGAAGAATCAGGCTAATGTTGTTCTACACCGTTTCCCCAAGAGGGTCACTGTTTCATGTAACTCAGTAGTCCACAACCACAGTTCAGCACATGAGGGCAACAGGTGAGAAGCAGCATAAAACTTCGAAGGGTGCAGCCCGAAACTAAGGGAAAATACCAGAGCTGTTTGATATCGCTTTTGGGGTATAGTGTTGCTTCTGGGTATCCTCACTTGCAGCAGGAACTGCCTATTTGCCTCAAGGCACTGGGCTTTGGGGAGATGTGCACGCGCATGTTTATGGCACATACCGTCGTATATCTGGCCGGCCACGGTTTACAGAGTTTAAGGCTTTGGGAGGTCGTAGACAGTTCAGGCCATGCTAGGGCAGGCGGTTTGACAGCAGCTTTTTTGGTCTGAACTGACCGTCTTTGGATGTGTCTCTTGGCTCTTGGCGTATTGGTCTTGAGCTGCCGATCTTGAGAAGATCTGATACGGTCGTGAAGGTCTTGTATCTTTGACACCTCATATTCCTAAACACCACACCTGCACCCTTAGGCTTTAACCCTGCCCGAAAGTTCTAAACCCGAATCCTAGAGGAACCTTTATAGGAACCTTAAACCCTGAATCCTAAACCCCTAGACCCTCTAGGAACTCCTTAGCAGACACACCTTGCACTTATGACTTCAAGGTTCAGTCAGGCCCTGAGAGTTGTGTGATGTGAGTGTGATGTATAATGGTGTGTATGTATGTATATATATATATATACACATAATGTGTATATATATATGTAGGTATGCCAGCATGTATTATTTTTATATGTACGATACATTTATGTATGTATGTATATATATATATATATGTGTGTGTGTGTGTGCATACACATGTATAGATACAGCTTCATGACTTCATAACCTTCTTGTAGTTAGAGCCTCACAACCACCGGATGTATGTTGTACAATGTATAATTGTAACATGTAACAAGTGTTATAACGCAAGACGGCATTTCTTGTCATGTATAACATGCCATACACAATATGTTATAATGTATAACACGTATTGTAACATGAACCTGGCAATTCTCAAATTTTGTGCAGGTCTTGAAGAAGACAGAAGTGGTCAAGCTGGAGCAGGCATCCTACATTGCGCTTTGCAGCCAGAGTCCTCAGTGTAGCATTCCGGTTGTGGCGTTTGGGATTTAGTGTTTGGGTTTTCGGACTGGGGTCCCCTATGTCTTAGGGTTTAGGGTTTAGGGTTTAGGGTTTAGGGTTTAGGGTTTAGGGGTTTAGGGTCCTGAACCCTAAACGAACTGCGGATGCATAGCTTGTTTGGAAGGCTGAGCATGTCATCAACGAGAAGAACGTGCTGACCAGCCCGGGAGCCTACGTACCTGTAGTCTCAATTGTAGTTCCCTTTTTGGTTTAACTATGTTTAACCCATTTCGTATACTGGATCCTATAAGGAAACCACAAAAAGGGAACTACAATGAAGTATGGATGATGTCACGACTTAAGCCGGTAGCATGAAAAGGCCTTCGGGTTGATCCAGCAAGGTGACGGATCGGTTTCTGGTCTGGGCCGCTGACAGATGCTCTAGTCTGGTATGGATCGAAGAAAGGTCCCTGTAGGGTTTAGGAGTTTAGGGTTTAGTTGATATGAGGTCGCTGTAATCATCTGCAATACGACTTTTGAGAAGGAGCTGAAAGGTCGTTCCCGAAGCCGTTGATAAAGAGACTACAGTGGGTTTCTTGACCAGTACCCAGAGAGCCTTAATTATTGAACCGTACGCCCATACGTAGAAGCCCCATCTATGTCAGGCCTAATTTTCAGCCGTGTTCCTGTTGCCCGAAACCCTGAACCCTAAACCCTAAACCCAAAAGCCCAAAAACCCTAAACCCTAAACCCTAAAACCCCAAACCCTAAACCCTAAAACCCTAGAGCCCTAAACCCCAAAGGCTCTCTGGGCAAGACTGAAGCATCTCAGGGCCCAAAGCAGCACACCCCAAACGCGTAGCCTGCACCCCAGGCACTTCTAGAACCGCATCAGGATCCTATCACTACTGCTAGTGGTATCCAGCAGTACCTTAAGGACCCTAAACTATGGGAATCATGGTTTGGGTTTAGGGTTTAGGGCAATACCTTAAGGACCCTAAACTATGGGAATAAGGACCCTAAGCTATGGGAATTATGGTGTATTCCTGATTATGGGTAATGCCGGATTTACATCATCACCCGTATCACCTTCCAGCGCCCTGAACCCTCAACCCTAAAGCCTGTACATCCAAAAACAATCCTTGAGGAAACCCTAGTGCCGAGGTATCACCAGCCCCTTCGTCATTCGAGTTCTTTGCACTTTCCAGGACTTGCTCAAGAGCTTGAAGGGCTCCCTTCCTTCAAGGGCCTTTTAGATTCTAAACCCTAAACCCTAAACCCTAAACCCTAAACCCTAGGGTGGGCCTTTGAGGTCTCTAAAAGAGTCTCCCTTAGGGGTTCTTTCAGTTCAGGGGTTCCTTGTGTGTTTCTGTGTTGCAGGAGCTCAGATTTGGTTCTCTGCACCTTTGAGATTTAGGGTTAAGGGTTTAGGGTTTAGGGTTTAGGGTTTAGGGTTTAGGTGAGCCTTTAGGGGTTCTATATCGGTCTCTGTATCTGCTCCTTTGGGGTTCCTCTCTCAGGGTTCCTTTAAGGGTTTCTTTGACGGTTCCTTGCCGGAGTCATGGTAAATGGTAAAGACTCCGAGTTTGGCGGCGGGTCCACTGGTCTATTTTCTGGGTGGTTTCTGTTGTTTTTTGTCCATGCGGTTAGACGATACTAGTTGGGTTTCATGCTTTTCAAAATGTAGGTGGGTCCTCACAGTACGTCAACAAGGCAGAATGACAATTACCGGGATGATGTCGTTCTGCGCTTCGGACTAAATTTATGCGATGAAAGTTTCGGCATGCTAGCAATTTGCAGTACATGTCTCTGCTTGAGGTAGCTCGGGAAGGGACTTCTACGTTTTGCATTAGGGGTTAGCCATTATGTGAAGCTCAATGTCTAGATCGTCGCTTCCTGCATCACAACAGCAGGTATGACTTCGACGTCCGATGCTTCAGAAAGCAGCCCCAAACCCCTGTTCTCAAGGGTTCTCAGCATTACATGTAAGGAACAACATGCAATACCATCCTAGTCCGTAATTTCTACACTCTAAACCCTGAAACCGTCTAGAAACTATAAACCGTAAAACCCCCAACCCTTGAACCCTAAGACCCTAAGAAAAGAGGCTTTCCTGGGAAGACTCGCCATTTCCACATTTTGTTCTGCTGCAGCTATTTTTCCTGCCATTGGCTTGAATTGCCCCGACATTGCGATCCAACTCAATCGTGCCAGGCAGGCCCGCGATGGCTTCAGGATTATTTCGGGTTTGGGTTTAGGGTTTCAGGGTGTAAAGCTTAGGATTTAGAATGTAGGGCAGGGCTTAGGATAAAAGCTTTTGTGGTTGGGGATCTAGTGGTGCGAGCTAAACCCCAAACTGTAAACCCCTAACAAATTACGGCTCCGGGCTCCTTCAGCAGCATGGCATGAGTCGACTCAGCCTTCCGATACATCTTCAACCAGCCAGGATGGTCCAGGTCTAAGCAGCCCTTTTGTGGGTGTGTGAGTGCATATGTATATATATATATATATATATGTATGTATGTATATATATATATATATACACACATATTCTTGATCATGTACTATAACATATCATAGCTCAATCGAACAGAGTTATTGTATATGGGTCATCAACTTCTAGTCCGACAGTCCCTATGACGTTTCAGGATTTGCATTTTGAAGTTAAGGGTGTAGTGCTTGATACGTGTTTACGACTAAATACTAAATCCTGCGTACAGTTGTCCTTAAGGGTCCATGTACTCATATAGCATATACTTAGGCCTTACAGTAGTCCCTATATAGGTACTTAGGCTCAAAACATGCTCATACATATACTTGGACCCTTAGGGTATACCATGCCTGAATCCTAGACCGAACCCCTCCTTCCAAGCTCAACATTTTCCCGCCCTCCTCCAGGCACTCGTGACAAATATGTTCATGAGCGCAGCCGAGACCCTTCCCTCCTGTGACCTGACTTGCGTTTCAGTCGCTTAGGGACGAAATGAACCCTAGAAGGGTTTAAGGTTCATGTACCATATATGGGTTCATAGTATATGGGAATAAGACCCCTACGTTTAAGGGTCATTTGGTCCTCAAGGTTTTGGCATTCACAACACGGGTTCTAGAAGGGCAGATTTGCGCAATGTTCACGACCTTCCTAGGGCTCCGCACAATGTTGAAAGTTAAAGTGCTATAGCTTGTTTGGTTTGGGCTCTATGTGCGCATTCACTAATGTCTTTCAAGCTTTTGCAGCTGCAGCTTAGCACTGGCGTTGTTAGGTTCACGATTTCGGGAGCTGCTGGTCTAGATGTGTTTGTGGGTGTCTGTATGCGTTCAGATACAGGTAAACATCTCTAGGTTTGGATGTAGGCATGCACGTATGCGTGTATGAATGTTGTGATATGTCTGTACGCACTTCTATGATCGAGAACATCGGAGCGTCCTGCCGCGAGCTACGTCCGCAGCACGAGCTGAAGAATCCGCCCACTCCCCAAAGCCCGAACACGGTCAACGGTTTAGGGCTTTTGGGTTTATGGTTTAGGGTTTTGGGGGGGCAGGATGTTTCGGGTTTAAGTTTTACCGACCCCAAATCGTGTACTCCACATCCCCAAAGGATGCACCTCGAGCAGCCCAAAAACCTGAAATGAACTCTAAACCCTCAACCCGACTCCCAAACCAAAAACTGAACCCCAGCCTAAACCCTAAACCCCTAAACCCCTAAGCCCTTAACTTGAAACCCTAAACCCCTAAGCCCCTCAGCCCCTAAGCCCTACCCTAAACCCTAAACCCCCAAGCCCCTAAACCCCTAAGCCCTTAACCCTACACCCTAAACCCCTAAGCCCCAAAGCCCCTAAGCCCTTAACCCTAAACCCTAAGCCCCTAAACCCCCAAACCCCTAAGCCCTTAACCCGAAACCCGAAGCCCGGCCCAACCCAAAAACCAAGGCGACGGTTGGTGGCAGTTTGGGCTAGGACCGCGTTTCCCTGGCCGTGGGGTTCAGTTTAGGGCCAGTTTAGGGTTGAGGGTTTAATGTTTAGGGTTTAGTGGGGTTCCAAAAATCGGTTTATACGTGTGGATCCAAAAAAATCCTACTGTATAGTTTTAGGTTGCCCTGTAGTAGTTACCCTTTTGCCTTCTTGTTGGGGGTGTCTCCTTAATTATTAAATCGTAACATTACACGAAAACCCTAAACCCTAAACCCTAAACCCTAAACCCTAAACCCTAACTGGGGAACCCAGTGTTGGTTTTACTCCACAGTTATGAGGTCACAGCCTACTACTATTTGTGGGGTTTGGGACTACTTGTAAGCCCTAAACCCTAAGAACCCTCAAAGCTAAAGCATGGTACGCCGCACCCTGTGCCCTTTAGCCTAACTGGCTTCGGGCTTACGATCCGGGCTAAGCCATAAACCCTAAAAATATACAACTTTAGAAAACTATGTATTTGGAATTAAGAATTGCCCGAGGCCCTGCTGCGTGGCTGCCTGTCTGTTTGTCTGTTTGCATGTAATTTACGTATGTAGAGTGGTACGGCTGGTGGGAAAAATAATCTCCATTACCTTAAGTACCCTAAACTATGCTTGAAGCTTTCTTGCCAGTGCAGGATTCTGTCAGCGAGACGGAAGGGTTTTCTTCAGGAGGGTTTGGTTTAGGGTTTAGCGTTTAGGGCAGGGTTTGGGCTAGGGTTTGGGCTTTATAGGTTGGTTGGTTGGTTGGTTGGTTGGTTTGAGGGTTTAAGCGCTGGGCAGTTTGGAATCCAACATGAGGTTTCGAGCCCCAGCCTGAGGGTACTCGTAGTGTTCGGAAAATCCGTACTGGGTGGTCAGGCCCCCCATCCTATCGTAAGGCTTTCCTAGTGCTTTCTACGGTCTCAATCTGCCACTTTTGGAGCATGCACACGGTGCTTGTGGGGTTTAGTGCTTTTCGGCTTCGGTGTTCGGGCTGATTAGGGTTTAGGGCTTAGGGCTTGGTATTGGTATTCTTGCTCTTGGACTTCTGGGGGCCGAACAGCTGACTGGGTTCCCATATACCCTTTCGGCCCTAAACTACTAGGCCTTAGAGACACTGTGCGCACGGTCCTGTAAGTGTTGATACCGACTGTAAGTAAGGCATGAACATGCCTTGCGAAAGCGGCCTGAGTAATTCGCACCACTGTTCCCTGAAAGTCTTTGTGTGTGTAAACATGTTTGTGGACATAGACATATAGGCCTAAAGGCCAATACAATGATAGAATGAACAGCAGTATACATAGACATAGACACAGAACTACAGATAGAAGCAGACAGAACATTCGACACCGAAATGAAAATATAAATTCGTAATCATCAGAATAATAGTATATATATATACACATATATATATATACACACACATGTCGTGTATACACACACACATATATATATATATACACGCATACACGTACGTACATATACATATGTATATATATATATATATGTGAGTGTGGTTTGTACGCATGCACCAACACTTTAAGCCCTCCATGTTTAGACCAAACTTTTGCAGGAGTTGCTCCTGTCGATCTGGCCATGGTCGTGGCCTGTTTGGGGATCCTAAAGCTCCTCTTGCTGTACCGGCAGTTGCTCGACGGACATATAGGAACAGGTTCTGTCGTTCTGGTTGCCCATTGCTCTCCGCCAATCTATCCATGCACCCCTCTATTTTCTATCTATACCAATCTATCTATTGTGTATCTACATATATATATATATATAATGCAAATACCTGTCGATCTATGTATCTTTCTATCTATATGTGTCTATCCATTTATCTATTTGTCTATCTGTCTATGTATGTGTCGAGTTGTGAAGGTACATCATTTTGACGGCAGTAGGTAGCAGATATATTGTGTATGTGTTAATGCACATACACACATATATATATATATATATATATGTACATATGTATATTCATATATGTGTTTTTGATGGTTTGTAGTTGTTTTTTTATAGGCTCTTGCTGCAGTGGCGCGTTTGGTACGTGACTAGGATTTACATAGCCTTCGTGAGGATAGCCACGCGTACGCTACTCGGATCTACAGAGAAGAGGCGTAGGTTCTTTTAAGGGATAAGGGCTTATAGTAATTACTGTAGGAACCTGATTAAGAAACCCTGGGCCTTTTTTTGGAACCCTAATATAGTGGGGTTCTGGGGCCAGGATTTCTTCATGAGGTGCCTACATTGGGCTTAGGTACCCGCCAAACCAGAATATGTCGAAAGCCAGCCTGAACCCTGCCAAGCCTGTTATAAAGGTTTGCTAAAGCCTGAAGCCCTGAAGCCCCATTGCAGTAATAAACAGCCCTGTAAAGTTGTAAAGCCTTGTGAAACTCTGTAAGCCCACGTGATGAAGCCTTGTAAATCCATAGTCCTCTTGTGCTCCGACAGGTACGTGCCACAGAGCCCACGGAACTTGATGACGACCATGTCGTTGACAACCAAGGCGTCCGAGTCTGTTGTCTTGACTTTCCTGGGTTCAGGATTTCGGTGTTTTAGAGTTTGGGGTGTCGGGTTGTTGTCGAGGAGTATGCACGGAGATTCGTGCCTGCGGCTCCGGACTTAACGACAGTCTAAGTCTTGCTCCCCAGGTGGTTAGAAGATCAAACCGGGAACCTGAGGCCGGGATATAGGTTTGGTCTATAATAGGGGCCTGAATAGTTACCTATACTACTTCAGGGGCGGTTCCTTATGATAAGATATAGCATAACATACCCCGAAGCCCTATTCTAATTATTAAGGGGCTTCTACTTTACAAATGTCTCATAAATCGTACGTTGGGCCTGTATGGCTTAGGGCCCACAGTGCCCAAATGAGGATTCTGCTTCAGGGCCTAGGGTGTGGGGTCTAGGGCCGTTTCTTAGGGGCTGGGTAGATAACTTCGTAAATCTTTTGGGGTTATAAGACCCTGCCACATTTTTACGGTTATTTGGGCTCGGGGTGGCTTGGGTACCCAGCCCCAATGCCAAAGCAAGGGATGTAGGTTGGGGGCTTCCAGATATTGTGAAGGTTGAGGATGTCGCAGCCTCCTCTTCCTCTTCCGCTCTTCCACCAGCTCCTGTGGAAGAGGCCACATACCATGTGGGTGGTTGTCAAAATGATGGTCCCTTTTTGGGTCCTTATTATAATACGGCACCTATTATTTAGGGTACCCGAAAAGGGACCATAATTTTGACAACTACCCATGTGGAAAAGGTAAAGCTCGACACTCTCCACAGGATGCTTGATGAGAACGACAAAGTCTCTTTGAACGAGGTCACCAAGCAGCAAATCCCGAGCGAGATTGAGACCTTGAGGTGAAACATCAGGGATCCTAGCGCTGATCCTCCTAAATCCATGTTCTGACTTTTTGATTTCTGGGCTTCACCATAAACATAACCCTGAACCCCCGACTCGAGCGAAGCAACGCTTTAGGGCTCAGCACCATACGTCCTTGGTACGAAGCTGAGAAACAGTCTTAGAATAGACAGAGAGAGTTAGTTACATAGACAACGTATATGATACTGTGTCTGTTTTGAGGAAGACAAAACTACATATACACATGTCTGCATCTAAACAGGCTTGTTTACTTATTTACTTCTTTACACACAAACACTCAGCACATATGTATGTGAATTATGTACATATGTACAAAAATATATATGTATATATACACATAGTAGCATCGACTAGTGGTTTCAGTGTTAGAACCTAGAGAAGCCGTTCGGCCCTTTCGCCCCTTGCGCCGCTGCCTCACAGGACGATCCTGAACGCAACGAAGACGTGGTTGTGGTCTTAAGCTGCTACAATGAGACGAAGGCGTCGGGGATGAGGGATCCTGGCTTTTGCGGTATACAGCCAGAAAGCAGATCGCAACCCAATGTGTAGGGATGTACTAAGTAGAGAGGCTAGTAAAGAACACAGAAAACGGAACATAGAAGTTTCGGAACTACCTATAGTCTCCATTGTAGTTCCTTTTTTTGGTCTAACCAATTCTGTATTAAGGATCCCAAAAAGTAACCCCACAAAGGAACTACAATGGAAACTATAGGTAGTGTTGAGAATTTCAGACCAAGGCATGAACCCTTTTTCTCAAGCTTGGGTGCAGGCGCTAAGCCCGAGTTAAACCCTTGTATATAAGTGGCTTCCTTGATGAGGTGCCCTACATTAAGGACTTCCCGGTGTCTTCCTTCGACCGGGTGGCTATGTCCCTCCGAATAGTACCCTAAAGCCCTAAACCCCTAAACCCTAACCCTAAACCCCTGGACCCTCTAACCTCTTTTCGTCCTAAACCCGATGTATACGCCTACCTGTTGCCGAAAAGACCTACCTTCGTTGGGATTCCTTACTCTGGCTTCTATATAGCTCCTTAAAAAGGTAGGGCTTTTGGGCCCCAGGCAAGCATTCTAAACCCTAGAAGCTCTACAGTTCCGGGTTGTTCAGGATTCCTTCCTTGAAGGGATGATCTAAGTTTAGAGGTCTTACAGGGGTTGGTAAGGTTTTAGAGGGTTTAGAGGTCGGAGGGGGGGTTTAGGATGAAGGGGTTTTAGGGCTCGGTGTTTTGTTTGAGTTGAGGGCTTTGGGATGTACCATTTCGAGTTCAGGATGAAGTGTGCATGGCTCGGAAACTCTACCCTCCTGAATCACCTAATGAAGCTTAAACATACAATGGGAGTTTCCGAAAATGAGGGGGTACCTTAGTTTGGGGTCCTTATAATAAGGATCCTACTATCTAGGGTACTATAGTAGGGTCTCCGATTTTCGGAAACCCCCAAATCCCGACGTCCTGAGAATCAATGTGTTGGCCAAACCTGTCTGGTGCTTAGTGGGGAATGGGGGAATGGGTTATAGAGACTACTATAAGGGACCTCAAAGGGACTATCATAGGGATCCATTCCCCCATTCCCTACTAAGCACCAGACAGAAACACAGGAGGAGCTGCAGCACAGCATCAGCACTTTGGACTCTTCGGCAACTTGGCTCAGCATCAATAGCAATTAACCTTAAACCCTTCACCTAAACCCTAAACCCTAAACCCTCATCACCATCAGCAATTAACCTCAAACCCTAAACCTAAACCCTATAAGCCCTAAACCCTCATCATCAGCAGCAATTGATACTGAGGTACGCGCTTCTTTCCATGATGGCATTGCCTCCTTTAACTTTAGCGGCAGCAGCTAGTAGGGTTCGCGACTAAGCAGTAGACTGGCAGTTGCATTCTGGCGATGTCAGAACTGGCGCATGGTTCATTGTTGAATGGTCTTAGGAATGGCGGCACTAGTCATCACGATCTACAACATCACCATCATCACCATCACGGCAGGCATCATCAGAACATTGTGATATTCCAAGCTGGAGACTTACGCTCCAAACCCTAAACCCTAAACCCTAAAAACAAAGCCCTAAAGCCTAAGCCCATAAAAACCCGCAGTTATCTGGGAACCCAGGCCTCCCCAAGAGGCTTGGAAGGTCAATCCGAACACTGGCCCAAACTCGTATCGATCGTGCGTGAGCTCTGTGATGCATAGCATGTAGTGCCTCCTTTGTTCGGAGCCTCGCCCTTGTAGGATTGCTTTCACTTGTTTGTATTGCCATAGCAGCATTCTTTCGATGCCTGGCATTTTAACAGAAGCCGTCGGCACACCTTGCCTGCCCATCGCTCCGGACCCTGACTGAGCCCAAATCTCAAATGACAAAAGGTTAAACCCGAAACAAAGGAGTCGGGTCCCTCGGCACGGCTGATGGTCTTCGTGGATGGCCTTCAGCGGTATCTTGGTGGCAGTGAAGCTGATGCTGTTGCGGTGTGCAGTCGTGGAGCGTGTCTCGTGGTTTTCAGTGGAGAGTTCGTGCCGCAGTAAGCCGTATCCGGGGCCTCATCAGGGATGAAGGTAGGTAGGACTAAGGAGCCTTTACATAAGGGCTCTTAATTGCGGATCACCCCACCTACCTTGATCCCACCCCTCCATCCCTTGAAGCTTAATGTTCTTGGATCATATGACATATGATGCAAGAGGAGCTGACAGCAACCAACGTTCGTAAGAGCTTCTCGTCTATGAGTTGCAGGCATGCCTTCAGCAAGAATGACTCTGTTGGTTTTCTTTGTTCTGCATGTTGCAACGCATGCTGCAGCAATACAAATACCCAGTAATTTCCAACAGTATCCCGTTATCATCCCCACCGTATAGAAGTCGTTTTGGTTACCTGCATACATCGCATGGAAAACAGGCGATGGGAAGCGCCACCAAGGTTTGACCAGGACGAGATCATGGAGTGGATTCACAAGGTGGGTCTCGAACATCAGCACATCAAGCTTGTTATTTAGCTTAGACCTTCAACCCTAAAACCTTATAATAGTAGCCTTATGGTGCCCTTGTCGTAACCTCATATGCCCCTTCTTCTCCATTTTAAGGAACCCGAATCTGTGGTTGCCTAAAGCTTCCGGTGGTTCCGCTAAAGATCGGAACTTTCGGTTTCGATTCCTGCGATTTCGGAGAACTCTTTGTCGGTTACGGCCTTTCCTCGTGTAGGTCTTCGCATCGACACAACCCAGGGCTTCGGGTTGGGGTCTTTAAGCAGGGCCCCGAGAGAAAAACCTGTTAGACAGCGAGCAGTTGGGCATATACGTTCCGGTACCCACAGAGTGCAACAGCCATGAACCAAGGAATCTAGCCGAACTCTAGCTGCTGACTTAAACGAATGAGACACGAGACTCAAATCTTGAAGGCAGCTTCAGCTTCCGACCAGACTCAACCGCATCAGTTAATGGGAGGGAGCTTCTTCTTAACTTCAGAGGTATAGGGCTCTCTGTGTGTACTACAGCCGGAACCCGAGACTTCGAGCCCCACGCCTAAACCATCAAGTCCAATTCGGCTCGCTGTGTGTATAGTTGCATGTTCTTTGGGCTTCGCAAGTCTGACTTTGTGTTTCTGTAAACCTAGTTACAAAGAACGAGGGCGCGTAGGTGGCTTGCACACCTTACACCGCTAAACCCTCGACTGGAGCCTTAAACCAGCTTGAACCCTAAACCCTGACTGGGCTTGAGAAAGCCCTACTCCACTTGTTATGGCTCCTAGCTACAGTATCCGTAACATAAACAAGTTATTTTATGCATACATGTGTGTGTATATATATGCACATATGAATAGACACATGCATCACTATGTGTAAACATGGTTCTAGTTACAGACATCTCTACGTATATCTAGATCTATATATATATATATACACAAGCATACATACATATACATATACATATATACATACATACATATACATGTACATATACATATATGTATATGCATGTCATGTTCATGCATTGCCAGGTGAGACACGGCGTGGATGTGGAGAACCCGGAGAGCCCCAAGTTTTTGGAGACGGACGCAGCCCCGACTGCTGAGGACCGGGGCGACGTCTCGAAAAGTTGAGGCTTGAGAGGTCTACCTGGGTGGTTGTCAAAAGTATGGTCCCTTTTGGGGGGGTCCTTATTATAATACGGCACCTATTATTTAGGGTACCCCAAAAGGGACCATAATTTTGACAACTACCCACCTGTAGTCTCCATTGTAGTTCCTTGTTTAGGGCAGTT
This sequence comes from Symbiodinium sp. CCMP2456, assembly GCA_905221635.1. Taxonomy (NCBI): domain Eukaryota; class Dinophyceae; order Suessiales; family Symbiodiniaceae; genus Symbiodinium; species Symbiodinium sp. CCMP2456. The sequence continues at coordinate 4,034 of CAJNDV010031190.1, read as the reverse complement.
TAGGGTTTTAACCATGTTTATAGTCGGATTCTTTGAGGTAGCCAAGAAAAAGAACTACAATGGAGACAATACTATAGGTAGGGAATAAGGTTGGGGGTTTAGAGGTCTAGGAAAGGAGGTTCCCGGTTTAGGATCTAGGGTATGAGGTTGAGGGTTTAAGGGTTTAGCGGCGTCGGGTTGCAGGTTTAAGTTTTTTGTGGCTTAAAGGTCTCGGGCTTGGTTGAGGGTTTTTTGCGGTCTCGGGCCGTCTCGGGTTTGGGGTTGAGGGTTTAGGGCTTGGGTGGTCAAAGTTAACGGCCTTTTGTTCCGTCGGATGTCATCTGGAACGAGACTCTCTGCTTCCATGTACGCTTAGTACAGACCCTCAAGCAGTCTCATTTAGAGAACTACCCCTACAGTGCCCCAAAGGAACCCTTATAGTAGCCCCTTCAGTGTAGACCCTAAAGCTTGAACCCTAAGTACCTTCACAGAACCCTTGTGGCAACTTGTATGCGTGCCCCCAAATTACAAACCCTTTTTTGGACCCTAAACCCTAAACTCCCTAAGCCCTATACTGCCTTTGTAGGACCCCTTGTAATTCGTAACCTTTGTAGTTCCCTCAAAGGAACCCTAGATGAAAGGACACTACAGAGTTTAGGCTATATAGGGCTTCTAGAAGGCTTCCATAAGGTATATGGACCTTCTATAAGGCTCCTCTCACGGTAACTACCCACCTGAAATGTCCCAGAACCCTAAACCCTAAACCCTAAACCCTCAAAAGAACCCTATAGTACCTTTTAAGGGGACCCTATTCTAAAACCCTAAAATTACCCACTTGAAAATGTCCTAGACTAGAGAAAGGACTTCGAGATTTTGGCGGCCCTGACTTCCATCCTACCACCTGGCAAGGCGACGGGGTCTAGGGTTTTGGGTTTTTTAGGGTTCAGGGTGTTGGGTTTAGGGTTTTGGGTTTTTGGGTTTAGGGTTTTGGGTTTTTTTTTGGTTTTTTGGGTTTAGGGTTTAGGGAGTAGGGTTTTGGGTTTAGGGTTTTTTGGGTTTAGGGTTTAGGGAGTAGGGTTTTGGGTTCAGGGTGTTGGGTTTTGGGTTTAGGGTTTAGGGTTTAGGGTGTTAGATTTGGGGTTTAGGGTTTTTGGGTTTAGGGTTTAGGGCTTAGGCTTTTGGGTTTATGGGTTTAGGATTAAAGGCTTCGTGCCTAGAGGCTCTAGGATTCTAGGTGTAGGTCTTCACTGGTCGCAACACACCGCGAAGTTAAGCCGTAAACTTCAAAGACCCAAGCCCCGATCCTACTGTCCGAAGACAGAGAAAGAGGTTCCGAGGTCCTTAAACAGAAGGTCCAGAAAAATGCTACTCTTATGGCGTTAGGTCCCCCAAAGAATGTGTTTTGTGTTGTGCTAATTCGGCCATAATTTACATAAGTCCATAATTATCTTTGAACCCTCTGGGTATCATCTCTGGGTTTTGCGCCTTCACTCAGCGACTCGCGACTTTGAGAATGCTCCTTTGCCGGAGTAGTAGGCTGGAGGATACCTTAGGGACGAGATGAACCCTATAAGGGTTTAAGGTTCATATGTCATATAGGGATTCATAGTGTGTGGATATAGGCATGATATAGGGCCCCTTACTTTTAAGGGTCATTTGGTCCTTCAGGTAGGAAAAACGGTAGACCCTGAATCCCAAAGGCCCCAAGGGGTCTTGGGATACTAAGCCCAATGCCCCTATATTTCGGAAATCTGGCTCCGAGTGTAGAAGGCTTCAATTACTTTTCATTTAGTCATTTAGGAACATTTAAGGCATTGTATAAGGCTTCCAATTACTTCTCATTTAGTCATTTAGGAATATTAGTGACACATTTGGGCTCTCTGGGCACCCTGGTGCTGGGACTTAAGACTCAAGTCCTGAATCCCTGCGTCCTCTGGCGGAAGGTCGAGACCGACCATGGCTGCGTGTGCATCCGCGGTATCAAGCAGGGTGCTGTCCCGTATCCTTTCGAGATCTATGCGGCTTGGCCTCAGTCTTCTTCTACTCTCCTCGAGGCTCCATATATACTACGATTATGGAATTACATAAACCCCTCAACTAAACCCTAAACCCTAAACCCCACACAGGCCCTCAAAAACCATAATAAGGCTGGTCTGTCGGGACCCACATTGGGAGTCTATTTGGAGCCTTTGGGTCTTGTCACCTTACTGGGCGTAGGGCTTCAGGACTTGGGGTTCGAAATCCATGGGTTTAGGGTTTAGGGTTTTAGGGCTTTTAGGGTTTTAGGGTTTAGGGGTTTGGGGTTTAGGGTTTTAGGGTTTTAGGGCTTCTAGGGTTTTAGGGCTTTAGGNNGGGTTTAGGGTTTAGGGCTCTGTTTCAATTGTTCTGTTGCTAGAGCACTCTGCCACCCCTTGTCTGTGATATGAAGAAGGGTGGTTTGGATGCCTGGGAAGCGCCGGGGGCAATGCGACAGCGGCACTTAGGGTTTCGGGTTTAGGGTTTAGGGAGAACACACATGGGCCCGTCAAGTCAAGAAAAATGGGCGACACCCAACAAGACATTGAAGTCATAATCAGAGCACCTGCGGCAGTACTACCTACATCAGCTAGAAATCTCCTCAATCCAATACACTGTGCCTGTTGATGGTGGTGGCAGTCATGCTTACAGAGGTGTTGGTGACGGTGTTTTTGCGTGTGTGTGTGTGTG